>JAIPMN010002249.1:0-39859 GCA_020650975.1 Apostichopus californicus
CGAACTGCAAGTGCTTAAAGTCATGCATACAATAAATAAAAACACAAGATTTTTACTTAGTTTATAACATTTAACCCCAGGGTGTTAAATACCATCTCCTGAAAAACTGCATCTTTTCCAGGTGGAATTCTTCCAACTTGTTCTGAATTCATCGCGGACCAAACAATTCCGATAATCTGAAAGTATTTTTAGCTCTTCGAGAAGATACAGGGCACCTTTGCAAGGTCTCACATGTAAACAACAGAAATATAAAATAGCGTGCATTTCCTTCCAAATTAATCTACCGAAAGGACGTTTCGCTTTCCTTCTCGGTGATAGGATTCTCCGACTCTGCTACTAAATTATGTCCTAAGTTACCTATTTTACTATTAGGCCTTCACAGACTGATGAAAAGTGGTTTTCATTTTATAAAATATTTCAATTTCTGTTTGCATTGATGCAGGAATCTAGAAACTCTGTTTTAGAATATTCATACTAAACAATGACCAAGGAAATTGAAAAAGGATTCAAAGCAATCTTTGAGGCAAACCCTAACTTGCGGTGGAATGTTCAGTTGACAGTTAAATTACATTTCACAATTTTGAAACCCTTTGTAATATTCCTGGTGACATGTGGGTCAATGTGCGACTTTGTTTTGATCAAATGCTCTCCGATAACACAAGGCAATTCCCATCCCAGTTTTTGACACAATCACTTTCAAAGAATGACACCAAGAGTAACAAGTACATTAATAAGTAGGACATAGTCTGACCTTGTGCAGCAGCAGCCCAGACAATCCCCTTAGAAAATATATGAAATGCACATTACTGATCTTTCTGAAGGACCCTTGAATACCCCCAAATACTTTCAAAGAAACCCTTTCAGTTCCATGGACAATGCCAGGTGCAGTATCATTTTGAGGTCATGCATACAATCTCACTCTGAGGCACACCAAAAACACATGTGTTTCATACCATGGTAAACAAGAATAAATAATGCTAGAAAAAAAATATATTTCCTGGGAGAAATGTTACCTCAAAGGAGACAACTTAATTTACTGAGATTCCTTGCCCATTTACAAGATGAAAGCTTATTCCTTGTAACCTAACTTTGGTTCATGAACAGGTTCCAACTGTTCAAACCACTGTAACTTTGAGCACAGTTTGAAAATTTTGACCTCTGTTGACCTTAAGCCACATAAAACAACAGGGTTCTTGGACACAAAAAGGCATCTACATGCCACTGTACACTGTTCACCTAGGCTACGCAATTTATCTTGGTAACAAAATTTCCCCTTGTGATCTCTGTTGGCTGAAAATGACAAAACACCTGCCATATTCAATCTGTCTTTTGCCAAAAAACAATTTCACTTCTCATGCATCTTATTATATGTTGGTCAATTTGCCCATATTTCAGAAACTTCAATCACTGAATTGTTTAACTCTCTGAATCTAAGATTCTGGGTAACTTTTGTGCTAGGAACTCACTCTTTGCTGCAAATGATCCCACCAAACAAAAAGACTTGCGATTTAATGCGCCAAAAACTGGGTAATGCAACAAGCTCGGTGCATAAAGTATTCAAATTCAGGGCTGACGAAAACATCAAACAGTTTCAAATTACCTGAGATTTAATGTTAAATACTCAGCTGTATTTTTGTCTTTCAAATGTTTTTTATCTTTTTGTTTATTTAAGCAGCTTTGCCCATCACTTCATGAAAGTCAAATCAGGTGACAAAGGAAATGTTGAAATATTGACAAATTTTACCTCCTCCGCTCTAGCGTTTATTATCATCCAAAGCTGAGAGTCTTATGACATTAACTAACAGTGAAGCTTACTTTCTCTTGACCTGTCTCATGACTTCATTAGCTGAAAAATAGAATCTAATTAGCTCTAAACATTCTTTCGTCCTTACCTTATTCATGGCATATTTTATTGATTTGACATTCACAGTAGAAGAAGAAGAAGAACACTAAGGCCTATATATTCATGTAACCATAGACATGGTTAAAGAACATAAAAAGAACAAAATGGAAAAGCCCAAGAGAGTAATGGGATGCAGTGAAACCTGCTTGTGACATTTTGGTGAGCACTAATCTCAGACTTGTATATATGTCATTTGACCTTTTGCATTTCCTCTAACCATACAGATATTTTAAAGCAAACGATTGTGTTTAGCAATTCTACTAATCCGCCCACTTAAAGCCTACGCACAAAATGCATTGTCAGTCGAGAGCATTGTTGCTTGCTACACAATCCACTGTTTATACTACTTGTAGCAGGACTTTCCTTTTCAATACAAATGTCAAATACTTAACCATGGCATACATATAACACTGTTAAAAGGGAAGATGTTCCTACCTTTACCATAACTTATTTTCCTTTGCATATATGACCAGGGGAGGGGGGATGGGAGGGGGGGGTAACTGTGGCCACTAGCATATGTTATTAACTGCTACCCACAGATTGTACCCGTAACTTCATAGTATTTATGAAGGACAAGTTACTCTTTAAGTGTAGCTGTTGTCAATTGAATACAGTGTTGTTAGTACATGAATATGAACATCTATTTAAATTGTGTAAACTTGTTCCTCGTTCCCTTCCTAAACACTAATGTTTCCATGCTACCTGCAGTTTACCCCCCAGTCATGACAACCCCTTGGTAATCCCTACAATATAGCTGTGTCTCACAAACCATGAAATCAGTAGGCAGGCTACATGAACAAGTAATACAAACCAGAAGAGCTAGTTTTAAATTTCAAACCGGAAGAGTTGGTTTTAAATGTCAAACCGCTGCACACTTTTACTGTTACTGAGTATTGTTTGGTGTAACTGTTCACAGTCAAAATACTTCATGATGATGATATCATAATGTTAGTTAGCACTGCACATTATAGAGTCTTTTTCCTGCAGAAGCCCTGTAATAATAAAGTAAGGGCTCCATAGTGGTGGCAGTAGACCACAACAGCTAATTCTAAGCTTCAAACCAGCTACATACTTACATTGATGAGGAGCCTAACAACTTCAGATTTCCCAGCAAGAGCTGCTTCGTGGAGAGCAGTGCCATTGGTTGTTTCCATGTCAATATCGATACCATGATCCAAAAGAACACTGTAGAATATAAACAAAATATATAATAATAAACAAAGAAAAGAGTTTTCACCAGTGCTCTTTATCTCAAATGTGCTTTACAAGAATGCTGGTTTTGAGCTTGCCCTATCCCAGTGATAAAACATCCTCTTGTCAAGAAATTCTTCAGAACCACAGTGGAACACATAACAGAGGGCAGTCTTTCACTTTACATTTTATTGAATGCACTTTCTGACAGGTACTTAGGAAACTGGAAACCGAGTTATACTCAGCCTGAAAAATCACAATAAGAAACCTACACATAGATTTGCAAAAAGGATAATATTTCAATGAGTCCAGACACTACAAAAGTTCTCTTTGACCCCAAAATATACATAAAGTGATAGGCCCTGTCACTGGGAACTGGAAATCAATCCCTGATTACTGCTGCCTAAGGAAACATTCTTAGAACAGCTCCACATATCAGAGTATCAACATTTATGGGATCAAAAGATCCCTTTAGATGGCTGGATTCAACCAAAAGGTAAACATATAATGAAAATTCTGGACTAGATTTGGTGGATTTTACTAAATTCAGTGTGAGAAATTGATAACAAAATTGATAGCAAAATTTCTAACTAAACTTCTACAATGTCTAAATTATTTAAGTATTTAACCAGAATGTTGAAACAATTTCTTTGAGTTCCCTCAATCTGTTCCATAGGGATAAGAATCTTCAAAACTACTACCACCTTAATATGGTTCACTTTAACCATTCCTACTATGTGGTACTGATATTCCATTGTTGAGCAAGATCATCATGCTTGAGGGGGGGGGGGGGGGGNNNAGCCAGCAGTGGCGGAGCGTCCATACAGTCAGGGGGGCGGATTCCCCCCCTGATGGACTCAAATGGACTGCTGGAGCCCTTTTCAGCTATTTACCACTTTTTACTTATTAGCGATTATTGACTTTTTTATTGCGCTCTCATCTACCTATTGACATTTGTCACATTTTGTTGGTGATGACACCTAATTATTCTTCGTTTATCTGCAAAATAGCAAGGCCCGGAAAGGGCCATTTTCGGCGATCTAGGGAGTATCTTTACTCAAAAAATTTCTGTACGCTCCGCGCCAACCTGTGGTGGCGCTCCGCTTAGATAAAGTCGAAAGCGCCCATACAGACCATTCTCGCCCCCTCTGACCAATACCCCTAGCTCCGCCACTGGGAGCCAGCCCCTATTTATGGATATTCACAGGGTAATGATCTCTTGTAGTGGATGGACAAGACTACCGTGTGCTGCTACAAATCCACACAATTCTTCTTTTATCTCTTTACAATATATACAATTGTTTCAAATTGTTAGGTTGTTGCCATTCCTTCTTTTACTTTGTATGGATTTTACCTTCATCCTTTCTCGGTAAGGATTACGTGCATGTTTTGGCCGCCATTTGTATGTTTTTATTTTCCACTGAAAATTATCCTTTTTTTGCATGTACACTTTGATACATTAATCAGTGCGAGCATGTATTAATTTAACCTTCCAGGGATACAATGAAATTGAATCTATCTGTCTATCATATAAAATTTCAAATAGTAAGAAACAAAGCCAGATCATCGCCTTCCATTATGACGATGATTCAAACCATAGAAATACATTGAAAGTTTGGGATTATATTCTCCTTTTTCTTCTCATGTTTTAAAAGTTTAAAAAGGAATTTTTAACACGGTTTGCAGTCTTCCTTCCCACAGATACCAAACTTCATTATATTGTAGCAAGTTCAAACCTGGTATGACCTGCTACCTTGCTACTTTGAGGCAGTATCTTTCTAAACTGAAACACCGCCCTAAATAAATCTTCACCCACTGATTGTATTTTTCAAGTTATTAGTTTTGAATCACACAGATGTCAACTTTTCCTGTCACAACTTCTGCACATCAATCAAACACACAAGAGTTCATTTTTCTAATGCATTTCTACACAGTCTCGTTTTAACTTTTTCTTAATCACCAAACACTCATTCGCAGTCTTATGCATGACCATTTAGAGCTCTTATTGGCCCAATCGTGTGTGAATTTTTACACTTTTCCAGACATTTCCTTTTCCTTTTCAGTCGCTCGACAGAGTATTGATTTAGATCTGAGTTCAATCTGAGTTAGAAACCTACTTTGAATGACAATGTCAACCTACCGTGAATTAATAATGTTTACATGCTTACTAAATGGGTCATTTTCTCACCAAATTCAGGCCTTTGAAATTTTACTTTCACTGATTTTGACCCAAATAAAACCTGGCATAATAAAAACTGAAGTTACAGATTTTCATAAAAATTGCAAACTTTTGTCTAGTTTTCATATTATACCCTAAGGTAAAGATAACAAGTTATCTATTGTAAGAGATTTGAATAAACACGACTGCGTTCTTATCCAACATTTCAAGGTCAAATACATTTTGGTTTCAGTTATAATTTTGGCTAGGTGAATATTAAAGTTACTTAAATAGACCAAAGTAAGAGTACAAAAAAATATATTCCCATCTGTTGAAAAATTTACTGAACCAGTAAATGCAATTCAAATGGTCACATTATCCTACAACAACTTGATATTTAATGGTTAATATTCAACAGCACAGGTTTCCCCTTAGAGATCTAAACATGCCACACTGTCAGCTAACCATCTCACTGCTCATATTACCTGGAGACAATTAATAACAGTTTTAACAATATAAACTTAATTGTGAGGAACACCTTATGCAGGTGTCTGTCTGTACCCACTGATTAGGTTTTAATATAAATAATATCCATTTCTACACATATAATGTACCATTTCCACTATATTCTTACTTCTGCTGCTTGACAGACCTTTTGACTATCTCAAGACGCTTCTCCTATCCTCCATCTCCTGCAGTCCAGAGTCCATCATCTACACTTACCAGATTGCCCAGGTCTTGCCAGATTAAAGTACATACCAGTGAAGAAAGGTATGCAAGGTGGTGAAGTTAATCTAGCCTAACACACTATACCTAGTCTGAAAAACTAAACCTAGCCTACACTATATTTATCCTGATGAACTAAACCTAACCTAACCTATCATGAGCATGTACATACCTTGCTACATCACTGTGCCCATTCTTGGCAGCCAAATGAAGAGGGGTATGCTGTTTTGATAATTTCCCAGATTGTACATCAAGATGGATCAAACTCTGAAAAGTTGAAAGGAGAAGTTCAACCACTCTCAGACGACCAAATTCGGCAGCGACGTCAAGAGGACTCTTGCCATCCTTCTGCTCGATGAACGGATCAGCTTTGTACTGTAGGAGAGCCTCGACCTGTAGTAGAAGTAAGCAAGAGACTAGGTCAAAGGAAATGTTGACTACTTTCAAACAAAAGCTTTAAATGTGACAGATTTCATTAACTAACTAAAGAAATTGAGCAATTTGTATTATGAGCCTCTCTACAAGTAAATACACAGAAACATAAATCAGGGTAATGTTTGCACTGCAGTGTGAATCATAAAACAAAACAGTGATTTGAGGTACTGTACCCTGTGAACTTGACAAAACAAAGACAGTTAATAATTAGTATGTCAGCTGTAATACAGAAGAGGAGATGGCAGGCTTTAAATATGGCCTCATCTCATTGTACCAATAAAGCCTCGCAGATGAGAATATATGTCACACTAAATCACTCATCATTTTCTGCCATGACTTTTTAATGGTAACCCTATTCACAGTAAAAGCTATGCGTGTTTAATGTGCAATCTTTCATAAGGCCAATATAAAACTGTTCTACGCCTTCAGTGCTACAGTACATCACTGAGCAAACTGGTCCTCCTTCATCGAATATGAGAGTACTTAATTTGCATATCACTAGTATCCTTGATGGGAACAAAGGTAATCAATGAATTAAGACACTCGTAGTAATTGTCCTCTTCATGTTTCCAGGGAAATGTCATGATATGTAGAAATGTCATGATAGCAAATTCAAAGGTTTGGAAGTTGTTTATTGGTTTGTTTGGTTTCATAAACTGCTTTAACAGAAAGGGCATAATTTGCATAAACCGACCCGCAAATAAAATCAGTTTCTAGTGGAGCATGCAGACAGTAATGCTATCACGACAAAGAATAAAACTGTGGTAGGTCTAGGCTAAAGTGTTGATATATTGTTTTAAACAAGCAACAGGTCTCATGAGTTTAAGTATCTATCATGACAGTAATGCCAATATCTAACAAATTGCTCTCTGATATTCAAACATATTTGATGGTAAGAGAAATACTGTTGTACACCCAACCCATCTACTTTAAGATTGACTATACACTACGGCCATTGTAGCTTTCCCAGATAAGTGTCATACTTCAAGTAAACATATATACATAGTACTTGGATACTTCTCAGTCAACTACTGTTCGGCTAGATTACAGTCCCCTCTTATCTCTCTCTCAAGAGGGTCTTAAGATTAAATCGTTAGTTTATCCTAGCAACAAGTTAAGAACTGCCAAAGGTATCTGGCATTATAAGAGGCAGTTTTGACACCAAATTTCTTAACAATCACCTTGATAAGATCTGCAAACCGATCTAGGGGTGTTCCACTATCTGACTGACTCCAATACTAATCCTACCCCTGAAGACTGGATTGAAATCTTGATAAGTCATGACTGTACAACTGTCTAAACTTAATCTTAACTGCCATCCAGTTTTAACATGGGGGGACACACACATGAATTAATACTTCATTTTGTTTCCTTGACACATTTTCATCATAACCTAATTTCCAAATATATTCATCTTGACATGCTTTTGGTCCTGTTATCTTCGCCATTCTACTTGTCAGAACTTCTGCAACTATATCACGCAAATCGTAGTTTCATGCGATCACACAATAAATTACTTCTGTGTGGAAATCGCTCAAATCGATCATGGGGCAAAAGAGCTTTTGCTGCTGCTGCCCCTTCTCTGTGAAACAGCCTTCCAGAACATGTAACACAGTCCACCTCTTGCTTCTTTTAAACGCTCTCTCAATACTCATCTGATGAAAACTGTTTAATGAATTATTCACTGTTGCCCATTTTTGCTTGCATTTTTGTCTTGTACTATGTTTACTGTTTTTTGTTTTGCTGTCACACTGTTTGTGTCACTGCGCCATGAGTGTCTTTTTTGACGGATACCTGCTCATTATAAATGTCCATTATTATTATATTACAAACAATATATATCCATATGACAATACATACCACACTATAACTCCCATACTGAGAAGACAAATGAATGGGGGTTACACCCCCAAGGGACGGTTCACTGGGGTTTGCTCCTGCTCTGAGTAGGAGCTCTACTGGATCAATCTTTCCCTGCCAGGCAGCGTAGTGTAAGGGTCTCATGCCTGGAAAAAAAAAGAGAGGAATAAAAGAGGGCGCTATTCACATATTTCTGACAAGGAATTGTACCAATGATACTGTTGTATAGCTATAGCAATATTCAATGTATTTCCTGCTTATAGAATACAAATGAATATTCTTATAAAGCAAATGAACTATCACATTTAATCAATGTCAGATGTAACAGTGCTTTACTATATAAATTCCTATTTGGTGCGCAACCATCAACAACTCACAAAAGTCAATATTTTCTCAAATTTCCAACAAATACAATATTGCATGAATCTGAATGAGAACAAAACAACATGTTCATTAGGTGAGAGAGACACTAATACAAATCTGTCATGTTTCTGGAAAATGTGAAATCAAGACTTAGATTCTTCAATTATAAAATAAACTGAAGAAAATTAGAGAAATATATAAAACATCTCAAACAAAAGATTTAGATGTATCATATCTGTTGCGAGTAGACTAATGTGGCTGTCAATGTGACTACCAAGTGACAACGACACAACTTTTTATTTAAAACTTTATCCTACTGAGGGTCCATAATTATTTCTTCAAAGTTTGTTTTCTTTGATGACTACATCAAACTGCTGGCTGGCTGTTGGCTATTTCCTCCCCTACCCCTTTTTCCTCCCATCCACCTCTCCCGCCCCCTCCGCCTCCCTCTCGGTCCAAGGCACTGGTACATTATTGGTTAATTACCTTTGTTGTCTTTGATGACTACATCAAACTGCAGGCTGTTGGCTGTTCCCTCCCTTGTCCCTTTCCCTCCCCTTCACCTTCCGCTCCCTCCACCTCTAGACCCCCCCCCCTCTCGGTCCAAGGTACTGGTACATTTTTTTACCTTTATTGTCTTTGATGTCTACATCGACCTGTCGGCTGTTGAGTAAGAGTGATAGTATATGGCAATTACCATTCAAGGCAGCATGGTGCAAGGCAGAAAATCTGAGGGCAAAACAAGAACAAACTTTAACTCAAAGTAGGCATTTGAGAAATATGACCAAATAAATCAGCAAAAAATGGAGAAGATTCAATCCTCAAAAGAAACATTAAAACTTCCAATAAGAAAAGATATATGAAGCTTTCAGATCAAAAATAAATTTTTCAAGTGTTTATGATCGTTTCAGCATTACTGAAAATTATTTACTTATTACTTATTTAGTTATTGGGAAGATGGACTCATGAGAAGGAAGGGCAATGACCGGAGGGGGGCCGGTCATGGATGGCGCACAGTGTTAAAGGGTTACCAAGGACATAATAGGCACCTTAGAATGGGTGCAAAGGTTGTGCGGAGACAGGTAAGCGTGTCACTCGTAAATATCCACATACTCTCTTAGTCTCTTATCAATCCTATCCAATCCTATCAATTCAGAAATGCTTTGAACACAAGGAATTATAAAGAGGTTTCATAATCATCATCGATACTTTTGCACACAAAGAAAGAAAAAAAAGAAAAAAATATAAAGAAAAGAAGGAAAGAAGGAAAGAGAGAAAGTGAAGGGTACCCTAGTAACCTTCTCCTTCTTGTCTTGATTACAGATCTTAATTACATAAACATTATAAACTGTATTGATATTAAAAATATAGTTAAGGGCATTCACGAAGGCTACAGGCTCTATGCTATCAAAGTTCAACGGCCTTAGTTCCACACAAAGAAATGAACTAGATTTTACAGACGTATTTAATTTCTTCTCAACTGCAACATCATTCTACATAGAACTACTTTAAAGCACAGTTTATGACTTACACACAAATTATCAATTTATTTAGTGATTCAATGCTAGCTTATATCATAGTATAATGTCATGTAACGCATTAGTTTTATCTTTTCCCTAAATGCTATGACTATCTAAAGACAAAACCACTAAAACTCCCTGGTTTGGGTTATTACAAACTAAACTTGTCTTAACTCAACTATATAACACATTCCCATCTAACTAGCCAACTAACTGGTAACATTTTAGCACTGCACAACCCGCCCCCACCCCCACCCCCACACCCTCCTGGCAAGGCAGCAGGAAGTAAGAGAAGATATAAGCATTGTCCCCAGGAGGATTCAATGGGGGGGGGGGCAGTGCTAAAACATTCCCAGTCAATAGGCCAAGTAGATGGGAAAGTGCAACAGCATTATAGTAGAGACGAGATCAATAAGAGTGGAGCACAGTATATCTATCAATTCCTTTTCCATCCCTATGTTATACCTAACATTCAACATATCGATCCATTTTTACCATAAATGCTAGCCTGAGGTACATTCAGTCAATACATCCTTACACACTGTTCCCTAAATGTATCTTTACAGCTGTAATAACATAAATCCCTCAGCCCTCCACTCACAGAATATTACCCATTTCTTTGAACTCTTTCACCAAACATATTTGGGTCATAAATTTCAGCAAAGGATATTTCCAGAGAAAAAAAGGTAAACCCTTGAAAGTTCAAGAGCATCTCCACACTTCATATCCATTTAAATAGTTTTATTGGTCCCACCCAGCCATCCACAGGGTCCACCTATTGACCTCACAAGCTACAAATTACCCAATTATTCTCAAACCATTTTACCCAGGGTAATAGAAACATTTCACTCAATAGCTATTTAGTCCAAACTTTATTTCCCCACTTTTTGCTTGACAATACCACCAGAATTCAACCAGTGTTATTTCAGTGATACAATAATGGCACTTTTAAGAGGCTTTCCAAGTCAGAGGATAATTGCTTCCAGCTATGACCTCTGAACCTAAGGTTAAAACTTTCTGTGGGTTTTAGAAATGACAAAACGGTGTGATATTGTGCTGACATGTACAGTACTAGCGATCTCCCTGTAAAAAAAAAAAAAGTACAGAATGTGGTAAACTTGACCTAGAACTCTTCCAGAATCTGCTGTTAATATTCAAGACTTAGAGGTATCACCCGTAGTGTGTTTCCAATAGGGGCATCATGTATACTGCCAACAACTGTGAACGGAATAAGTTTGTCTATCCAAAAATAGAAGAATGTTGAAATTAGTACACGATTCAAGGGAACAAAGTCTGAAACCTTTTTACATATCAACCGTAAAGAAATGTGTGAAAAGTAACACAAAATCTTGATTCTGATGTTAATATTTAATCACTGAAAATGTAACTTGAAATTATCAACACAGAATTGACATTGGGCATTGGTACAGATTACTTTATTTCACTTATTTCCCTAATGTATGTACATATATTTTCTAATGTTTGTACATGTTTCCTAATGCATGTACATGTTGCTTAATATGTATGTACATGTTTCATTATGCATGTACATGTTCCTAATGTCTGTAAATGTTTCTTTATGGCTGTACATGTTCCTAATGTCTGTAAATTTTTCTTTATGGATGTGCATGTTGTATAATGTCAGTAAAGTCTTTCTTTGCACATGTTTCCTATTAATCATATATGTACATGTTTTTGTAATGTTTTTACATGTTTCCTTATGTCTGTAAATGTTTCCTAATTTATATACATCCTTTCCTCATGTTTGTACATGTTTCCTAACATATGTGCACATACTGTATACATTAGCTCACATCATCTATTGGATTGTGGAGGTTTACCTTCCTAACCCGAGGTAGAGCCCTCCACAAAGCACACTCACACGTGATCTTCCTTCAGTCCAAAACAATTCATTCGATTGGTTAAAACGTTTGCCAAGTTATTTAGCAGCTTAAATGACATCAGACTGTTTAAATTTGACCTTATATATCCTTCCTTTATTGTTTTAACATTCTCTGAAACCATTCTGTCCACCATCTCAAGGATTTAACAGAAGTAAATTCATGCAACTTCCAAAACGACACATGCTTGAATACTTGTCCGGTGATAGAAATGCGTTTGCCTTTTCCCCCTTTCTTTTATTTTTGCATATGTGATAGCTGTTACCCTTGGTAATTTGAAAGCAAGTCACATGGAAAATTGAAGTCTAAGTGTATTCCCTCAAGAGAGATTTGTCAGACCAAATTAATATTGTATAGCATATGTAGTACTGCTATACTATAGAGAGAGAAGATCAGAGAGATTCCAAATGAAATCTAATTTTCTGTCATTAATGTAGGAATCTATCATTTAAATATATAGACCTATCAGGACAGATATCAACGAACAAGAGAAAGGGGAAGGGGGGGGGGCAAAATGGGAGGAGGGAGGCAAGGGGAAGGAAACTTGAAACCAGGCAGTAAATGTAAATGTCATTGTTAAAAGAACCTAAAAGATATTCTGTTATTTCCTTCAACTTGAGTTGGCCTTTTCATTTCCACGAGTCTCGCTCCCAAATTGTTCGAAAATGTTTCAGCAGTATGTCCTAAGTGATCTCCTTAATATGCACGCACACCCTCCGAATGGCATTTACGTGACTTGTCTGGAACAACATTAGCGGCGGTCTAATCAGTTTATTAAGTCGTTCATCGACCAAATTAAAATTTAATTTGACATTTAGGCGAAACATGCTTGAAGTCAATGTGTTGTTTCCTGTTTGTTAAAGATCTGAATAAATTACTCGCGAATCAAACTCGGTCCAGGAGCTCACCAGGGGCGAAAAACTGACATGTGACTAAGAAAGGAAAGGGCAGAATAAAATATCAGTCAAATCCAAAAGATAATACATGCTAAATACGGTCACTGCAGACGTCGGTTTGTACCGAGTCTTATTTAGTCGTGATTGAATGACAATGTGTCTAATGCGTGACTATACCTGACAGCTTTTGACTCGTTATTGATCATAAATCACTTTCTACATCAACGAGATGGACATTATTTCAAGAAAATTGGAAATTAAAAGGATTGGCTTCTCACAAATGTACACACACAAAAATTCCTCTACCAAAATAGGAAACTGCCAAAACTTTGATAAAGTCACCACTCTGCTACGGTACATTAATCGTTACCAACAAACGAAACAACTCATAAAACAGATGTGAGCTTTGTCTTGCATAGAAGAATTTCAGTAGATATGGGAAAAGGAAGGTTGTAGGATATGTTGAGTCTTCAATAAATTTACCATTTTTCAGTTTTGGTTTTTAGGCAAAAAGTGGTAAAAAGAAGATGTGATATCCAACCAATGTAAAAGACATCTATTGCCTTTTGTTAACCTTCCTGTCCACCAAACTACCGTTTCTCCTCTCCCACACTCCCCCCGACCCCACCCCCCTCCCACTTCCATCATCTCACAGCTATTTTCACTCCTCCTTGATGTAAAATTTTGCAATGTTATCATTTAATGTTGTCCAATTTGGTATCCATATATAATGTTCCCATGCACCAGAGGAATTCTGAAATATTGATTTTCAAAGAGTGAGGAATCGTTTGGTCATCAGAGACTGGAACATGAAAACCAAAACGTTTTCATCAATATATAACCACTGAAGATAACAGAAGAAGCATGAAAATAGCTCAATTTACTCCATAGAGAACATGCATCTGCCCTTATCTACAGATTACAGGCGCTGCATGCTTCTAGGAAGCTTGCCAACGAATGCCTTCAAATGTTCCCTGCGGCTTTGCTGCACGACTTGCAAGTGAAATGCGTGGATGCATGCAACAGCTTGCAGACAATGACCATCGCTACCTGCCAGCATACAGAAACTTGAAAACTAGTGCACACGACAATTGCAGAGGGCTGTCTTTATAGTTTGGTAAATGGTACTCTTACTTTTAACAATACTCCATACGTTTGGTAAAATTGCCAATGTAAGGCCAATCATCTGCTTTTTAACACCGTTCAACCTCTAGTAATCTCTTCCCTTCAATGATTCTGGCCAAATCAATAATTTGAATTAACCTAGAATTATAGAAGCTCCAAAAAGCAGCACACGTCCTGAAATTCTTTAACATTTTTCCTTCGAGTAAGAAGAAAACTGGATGACAGAATGTCTCAATCCTATTGCAAATGGTCAGATTTTTAATTAAGTTCTTATTGTCACCTGCAGCAAAGTGAACTCTGGAGATCAGATTGATTGATATGGATTACGGGTAAAAAAACGGATAAAAAGAAAGCTGGGATGGAGATTGAAAATAAAATTGAACTGTATATTTGTATAGGACAAAATATTGTTATATAAATGGACAAATGGTCAAAAATTTATTGAGGAAAACTTGGCGCATAATTTGTACTACTAAGTTTCAGATCAGTCACAATTTATGATGGCATGCCATACTATGGAATATATACACTTATGTGGATAAACTGCTGCATCGCTGGTTTTATATTACTGCAGCATTGGTGGCTTAAGCCCTGTTTACACTTGAGAATGAACTAGGTGTCGAACCCAAAGCTCTGGTTGGAGATCGTTAAAGTAAACACGGATCGTACCCCATTATTTCAACCTCATAACAGACTAGGATCAAGAGAGGAGCGGACTAGCCGCACTCAGTGTTAAATTAGTAAATTATGTAAACGCAGCTCACGGTTGACCTTTGATCTGCGTTGTCCTTTCACTTCCTTCGCAGAGCAGCACATGACACGGCTCATGGTTTGGCGCTTCTCTCCCTAGTAGACAGACTTAAACAAACGCACGGATGTTAAAACTCAAATTGAACTTTACCAATGTTGAACACAGAGAACAGGGGTCTGATCGGTAATGTAAACAAGGCCTTATTGACAAGGAACCACAGTTAAAGGTCATTTACTTAATTTCTCATGGACTACAGAAAGTGAAAAAAGCAACAAAGCATACAGAAACTGCTGTACTTTGCAACTGTTGTCTAAATAAGCCCATTCTACAGAGCATTTTACTATGTGACACAAACAAACAATTCCCCGAAGGAACCATGTCTCTGCAATAACAACATTTCTACCTCTACATCCACTAAAACAAATATCTATAGGAACGGCTCATAAACCATCTAAGCTATCGAACACGACAATCTGCTTATTTTACAGATCCTTTTTACCACAAAAAGCTATCAATGTAAGTAAGCCAACCACAGAGGAGCTGGATGCATATTACATCTTTTACTGCTTATCTGGGATTCAAAATATTCTCACACTACTTTTTAACATACCTACCCATGAGGATCATGTTGTAAGATTTCACTCCTTATCTGTGAAATGACACTATAAAATTTAATAAGCTGTCAGTTTCATTTAGCCAGTCAAATCTTACGGTCTTTATCAAATTTTATTACCTACGGTCAATCGGTAGCGCATGATACCGGTGTGAACTTGTCAAGGAAAATCTCTCTTCCCCTCAGCAGGATAGGAAATCGTCTAGTTTCGATTTTGCATATATTGAAATTAAAGACATCCCAGAGGAATCGGGAAGGTAATAGGCAGATAGAAAATGGTCTAAACTGAAATTATGGATCCATTCGCAATCTTTTTTGGGGTTATTCTTCTGTAACTACTTATAACTTTTATTATTGAGAATAAAACGCTAGCTACCATGTTTTATTTTCTACATGAGGCAAAACTGACAGGGAAATCAATAAACTAAATTTCAGAAGAGAAAAAAAAACATGGTTAAACTTAAATAGGGGATTAGAGTGCTAACATGGAACAGCACTGAACTTGTATGTTTGTAGGTCACTTTTTCTAATCCCATTGTAATAAATAATTTCTTGGCCCATTCCAATATTTCACATCAGAAACAATTTGCCATTTTTTTTTTGGGTAGATGCACTAAAACTTGGGCAGGAACAAAAAGTACTTTTATCCTCACAACAGCTGCCATGATTCCTCTTGGAAAAATATTCCTATAACCAGTTCTATATGATATATATGATAAAGGTTCTATATGATATATAGAACCAGTTCAATATGATATATATGATAAAGGTCCCAATTTCATAAAACCACATGTTTGTCATTTATAAATTCTAAATTAGCAAGCAACTATATTTTCATGGCCGTCGCAATAACCGATTCAATCACTCACGATTATTACCCACAGTGAGTCATTGTGCAAAATATATCAAAACACCTGTTTTGAAGTATGGTGGGGTCCTCTCTTCAAAACCATCAGAAAACTTAATTGCTCCATTCTGAGACCAGGAAGTTGTTCCCCCCAAACTCACACCAGAACCTCCAGCGTTTAAAATCTACAGGGAACTCGCAAAACGTCGAGCAATCTCATATTTTTGGGGGCCAAAGGCAGTATTTTAACGGCTGCAAATCTCATCAGCTTTGTATATGACGATGCTGCTGCATAACATTGCCTGATACCAGTCGGCTTTTGTCTTACCACTCTCCCTTTGCCTACCAGCAATAGTCCAGTCATTTATTAATCAAAATTCTAAGGATCACAAGAATATTAAATGAACGTGCGTCTCCCAAAGATGCAGGGATCTGAGACATAAATTCAATAAGGCTTCATCATTAGCAGCTAATTTTCTATTACACTTTCTCAGTCTCGGTATGAAAAGCCCGATGCTAACAGGCAGGGTTTTACCCGGTTATCGAACGACAACATGAGGTCGGGTAAAACCCCGAGAGGGCATTGGCCAATAAAAGTGCAAAATTGGTAACCGCATTGGGAAGCAAATACATCTCCATTTAATTACAATATCTTAAGATTTGTGTGGCATACTTCCCACGAGGATAGCATAGCCTTCACAGGAACCCATGGGACATAAAGGCTTTATGTGTTTTGTTTGTTGTTAATGATGTAATGAACTGTATTGCTTTAAAGGTAGTTGTCAAGTTTATTTCTCATTTCAGCTCTTTTACAACAGTAACCAAATGGGTTAAAGCATTTTGTTGAGTTTGGTTGTTTCAAGTCTATGTGGACCTTATATTGCTTTAAATCTGTCTGTTCAGATGCAAGGTTTTTTATGCATATTGTTTTCAAGTAGCTCTTATTCAGTTTATCAGTATATCAAATAATAATAATAACAGCAGTTACTTTTACGATCCTTAAGCGACCACAAATGTGAGAGAAACCCGCAAAGGCTCATGGATTACAACTCACATGTCGGGTGACTTCCAATTCAACAGAATGTTTAGGAAAACACCCCAGAATGTTTAATAAATAAAAATTAGTAAAAATATCCCAGAATGTTTAGGAAACCTGCTGAAAGGGAACAACCGAGGCAGCTTTGCACATATAAACCATGTTTTTGGGGTGGGGGGGGGGGTGGGTTGTGCATGAGGAAGTTACTTAAATTACTGGATGCTGAACATACTTATGTGGTGTACAAAATCAACTGGGAAAATTTCACACTAGTGACACTACTCTATGCCTTCGAATATCAGGTACAATCATCACAATCTGTCTGAGTGAAGAGCTTTTCATTCACATGCCAAACCTTTGACCACTAATACAGTAGCTCACATTCCCTACAAGGGCTCACACTCTACAAGGCTCACACTCAAAAAAGGGCCACAATCTCCGAGGACTCACACTCTCTAGAAAGGCTCACACTCTCTACAAAGATTCACACTCCACAAAGGCTCAAACTCTACAAGGCTCACACTCTACAAGGGCTCAAACTCCATAAGGACCACAATCTACTAGGGCTCATACTCTACAAGGGCTCATACTCTACAAGGGGCCACACTCTCTACAAGGGCTCACACTCTCTACAAGGCTCACACTCTACAAGGCTCACACTCTACAAGGCTCACACTCTACAAGGCTAACACTCTACAGACTTATGCTCCACAAGGGCTGACACTCTCCACGGGCTGACACTCTATAAGGGATCACACTCTACAAGGACCACTCTACAAGGGATCACTGGGATCACACTCTATAAGACCACACTCTACGAGGGCTGACACTCTACAAGGACCACACTCTACATGGGATCACATTTAAAAGGGATATCACACTCTACATGGGCTCTCAAAGACAACTTAAATGTGCCATGAATGTGTGTGACACATCAGACATACTGTGAGCAGGGAGTTGCTATGTTAGAGTAGCAGCTCCCTGCTGTGAGGGGTAACTAATACACAGATCTGATGAAAACTACTACAAGACTTTCAAGCCACATTAGTAAGCTGATTTAGTCATACATCATGAGGGTGTTACATACAAAGGGTATGCTACCTAAAAGACTATGACACTTGGACTGTCATGGTCACCCGATGTCACCTGATGTCACTTGATGCAAAATGACCTTTAATTATCTCAGGAAGATATAATAACCAGAATATCAAACACAAAGATAATCTCCTGTTACAATTTATGACAAATTTTCTTGTTATTTTCCATACAAGGCAGTGCACCATGAAGTAACAACTTGAGTAACTTCCACTCAAACTGCTACTCCCTGCCTTCCTGGGACATTGTGAAGTTGACTTTCCTAAACAGATTCAATAATTTGCATAACAGACAAAGTATCTTAGTTTAAACTCTGGAGAGTCCATTGTCTCACTAATGATTTGTACTCATGACAAAAACAACCTCATCACAGGTTCTGAGATAGAATTAAGCCAAAGAAAAGCAGAAAAGTATGTCACATTCACAACGGAAACTGGGTGAAAAAACGCCGGAAAAATGATTCCAAATTGTTAATGCCTGACTGGATTAAACCTACTTTCAGCTTCTGAGGTTTTGCAAAGTCGGTCAATTACAGAGTGGAAGGCTTTTTTTTAAGTTTGGATTATATAGGGCAACTGCAAGTAAAACAATTCTGGTATGATCTAACTTTGGGGCAACATGTCAAAATATGTACAGTTTATTATACTTTAAATCTATTCTTATTTCCAAGCTGTTCTTATTGGTTGCTTCTAGGTTGATTACAAATACTATTCCACTCCCCAAGGTGGGAAACAATAGAGCAGTTGTAGCGAGGAGACATGGAAGTGAGGAATAAAGTAAACATGTTCTATTGAAACTTATTGAAACTTAATTGCAGTGAACTTAGCTCTAGACTGTTAAACCTGCACACAATTATCTACTTGTTGCATAGATTCATGAAACCTTTGAACCTGCCTATTAATTTCAAAATGTTTTTCATCTGATTTCACAAGGAGGTACCGTCTGGGATGAGGGTTTTCACTCTCTCTCTCTCTCTAGGTACAATCTACCTTCTTTTTATTTATATTGTTCTCAAATCCTGCTTTGTAAAGTGTATAACTGCCAGAAAACAGAAACATAACCAGTTGGAGATACACTGAACTTTAATACATCTGGATAAAAGCAAACCAAGCGGCTCAGTGATTCCTCGCCAAAAAATTGAATGTACAGGTACCACTCCAGACAAAGTGTCTTGAACATATTTTACATCAACAGATCAGCAAGGTTCTTTCACTCATCTCTCAGATTCATCCAAACTTTACTTTTTAATACCTTGATATTTTCTCAACAGTTTGGGAATTTAGGGAGCAACAATACTTACCTTTCTCCAATCTAATATGCACTTTTCACAACTACATAACCTACTGAATTGGAATATTGCAGTACTGTGTGCCACAACCCACATCCGGGACTCGTCCAGACTGGCTCTCCTCCCACATCCCACATCCGGGACTCTTCCAGACTGGCTCTCCTCCCACATCCCACATTCGGGACTTTTCCAGACTGGCTCTCCTCCCACATCCCACATCCAAGACTCTTCCAGACTGGCTCTCCTCCCACATCCCACATTCGGGACTATTCCAGACTGGCTCTCCTCCCACATCCCACATCCAAGACTCTTCCAGACTGGCTCTCCTCCCACATCTGAGACTCTTCCACACTGGCTCTCCTCCCACATCCCACATTCAAGACTCTTCCAGACTGGCTCTCCTCCCACATCCCACATCCGAGACTCTTCCAGACTGGCTCTCCCCCCACATCCCACATCCGGGACTCTTCCAGACTGGCTCTCCTCCCACATCCCACATCCGAGGCTCTTCCACACTGGCACTCCTCCCACATCCCACATTTGGGACTCTTCCAGTCTGGCTCTCCTCCCACATCCCACATCCGGGACTCTTCCAGACTGGCTCTCCTCCCACATCCCACATCCGGGACTCTTCCAGACTGGCTCTCCTCCCACATCCCACATCCGGGACTCTTCCAGTCTGGCTCTCCTCCCACATTCCACATCCCATATCCCACATCCCACATCCGATACTCTTCCAGACTTACACTCTCACCCCTTCTGGATCTAATCCTTCAGAACAACATTTTCCATTACGAATCTACTAGATGAGGAGAGTGCATCAGAAGACTGGAGGCAGGTAAAGGATCTAGCAAAGTAAGTTAAACCTTATCCTCCCCCACCCCCCCCCCCTCGAAACAAACACCTATCCTCTCTCCAGCAACCTATGAGAACGAGTCTACTCACTTCCAAAAAAACAAGCTGAGATGCACATGCACTTTATATGTAACATGAGTTGGTTAATTGTTTTTGGATGGGATTTTTGCTCTCTTCTTAATTAAATTTCCACATCCCCTCGGATGCAAAATGTTCCCCAAAAATCATTTGTAAAATGAATTTTCAAGATTTAATACACCTTGGGGTGTGCTTCCTCGTGAAAACAATTTCTCCGCCCATTAGAGACGCAGTATCGGATTTCAAAATTATTGTGTGTACCTGAGAAGTGTTATCGCTCCGACTGTTCACTCTGGCTGAGAAAAAATCGTTCGTTAGATTAATTACGATAAGGCACGCCCTTCGGAGAAGACGACTGTTGGATCTCTGCACCATAAATATCATATTTAAGATGCATAATGCACATGGCTGAATGTTTGCTTTCATGAGTAAAATTTATTGTCAAGAAAATATTTATATGATGATGAGATAGCAGTCTGGAAACTCATTTAATCATAACATTCAAGAACGGTAAATATTAGATTCTCTTTTCGAACAACAGTTAGTTTTTTCTCTTTTACCAATTTTTTTTCTAATGTGAGGGGGGAGAGGGAGGGGGAGGGGAATGTTGCAGATATGCTGAGGTTACAAAGGGAATGCTGACATAGGGCTTAGCAATGGAACATTCTAAATGAGGAGTAAGTGCGACATTGACCCACAAGTGGGTCACTGGGAATGCAATGCTACAGTAAAATGGTACCAATTATTAAAGGCTGGGAAGATAGCAAGGTCCATGTTTCGGTGTGTAGCGGTGACAGCTGAAAGGAGTATGAAATAAATACAATGACTCTATAAAGAGTGCTCATCAAGGGGGGCCTTGGCATAGGGAGCTTAAGGGCATGCACCACCTGTACTGTTATTGTGTACTGAAGCTGCAATATGCACTGTGTGATCTATTCTGTGATCATGTTATGGCATTCATCCATATTTGTAACAGGGCTGTCTCGTAGATGACACGCAAATCGCTAAATAACACACTGAATTAGTCTTGCAAATCATCCACACAATATACTCAGAACCACAACACAATTGATGATTTTATTCATTTTTCTTTTATTTTCTTTTTTTTTCCATTCAAAGGCCATATGACATCAAAAAAAGTCAATAAGTTATTTTCTGATTTCAAATTGCAAACTGGAGGTTAACTTGTCATCACAATGGGTATTAAAACCCACAAAGAAACACACCTACGTCCCAGCACCCTGTAGATATCGATACACAATACTTGACGTAGCGCTTCAAGCATTCATAAAGAAACCTTAACAGCTGGAAAAATTACTGTACCTTGTCCTTTAAAGATCAAAACAAATTTCACACGAGGGTACCGTACACAACACCTCCAAACTCCAAAGGCATCGGTTTATAATGAACAAACTGTGTAACATTTGAATAAATTTCGGTGACTTCAACACAGAAAGGTATTGAAGCTACAGTATTGCAGCTTTCCAGAAACTTGCTAATACAGTCAGAAATTAGCAAGCTGTAAAGATTCAACAAACCTTAGAATGATGTAAAGGATATATAAAATATAATTATGATATAATCAGCAGTTATTTTTACGATGCTTAAGCGACCACAAATGTGGGAGAAACCCGCAAGGGCTTACGGATTCCAACTTACATGTCGGATGGCTTCCAATTCGAAATTTTTAACTCGAATTGGAATCTTTTCAATTCAGAAAGTCATTTCAGATGGTGAAACTGTAGATTGCTCTTGGATGAAAAACCCACCTTACTATGACCCAGCCGGGTACCTCCAGGAACCTCCCGCTTGCTAAGCCTCATAGCTTCAAATGTGTTCCATAGCAACACAGCTGTCTCAGTTTTAACATCCTTGTGCAGTACTACAGTGAGAGCCACTAACACATAGATGGAAGTTTTACATAACTGAGCACTTTAATACACTGAGTGTTATGAACTGCAGGGGAATAATTTATTGTTTAAATTTTGTGTAGTACTTTTGGAAGATACAAATTTTTTCTCTATAACATACTATGGTTCCTGTGTACAAAAACTACATATAGCAATTTGCCCATTTCGCAATGCATTTTGGGATGCGATACCGGATAAATGATTCCATGACTGCTGCTATATGTAGTAACATTATGCATCACTATATGTATTGAACTAAATAGAACAGACAGGCTTTCCTTGTAAAAAGTTGAGAAAAATCCATCAGTCTGATAAAGAGATGATCAGATTGATCTGCGAGTAAGCGCTATCTTATGGATAGTTGAATGGATTAATCTGTATATTTAGACACTGTTGATTATCAATAAATTGTAATTTCTGTCTCTCCCTCATCCTCCCTCATCCCCTCCCCCCCAACTTTATCTTCAGCAGTACAAACCAACACCTAACTATATCACTTTCAGCATACATGGTGTGATTATATGTATAACAGTGGAGGCTGAAAACAATAATGCAACTTTAAAAAGCTTCCGACAATATTCCTCGGATGGGCAATTAAGCACATCCAGGTAGATTTAGTTTTTCATATTTATTAACCATCTGCATTTGAAGATTAATAGCTGATTTTGCTTTAAACCTTTCTCAGGAGATGAAGCGCTTAGTTACTGCTTAGTAGCAAACAAACTCAGAGTTCACATAGGGTGCAACAAGACAAATAACAGAGTGTAGAAACCAAAGGGTTCAAGAGGAAGCTAGCAGATGGGAATTCAGGCAAAGCAGAAACAGGGAGCAGAAGAATTATTGGAAATGATTGGAAGTAAGAGGAAGTAATGAGAATCCTGAATCAATGTTTCACATCTTGTGGGATACGTAAACAGAAGAATGCAATCATTAAGTACAGTCAGATACCATTTAATATTTAAGGAGGGTTGTATCTGTGCATTTACTGTAACGTTAATATCCAGTGGTGTAACACAAATTTGTTTGTTCTGGTGTCACTCAACACTCAATAGTTCCTTGTTATTGTTCTCATTCCCCTGCACTATCCCTCACCATCCATTAGGCATCATACCGCCCTCACCATCCATTAGGCATCATACCACCTTCATCATCCATTAGGATATCATACCGTTTTCTCTCACAATGCTGACCTTTCGACCTGTCTTTGCCTCAACAGAGGACCAAAGATACGCACTAACAGTACGTATAATTACAGAGCCTCCCTATGCATTAAAACCAATAATGCAATCTTTGAATTATTATGGCTTTAATAAGCTGTCATATACACAAACTAGTTATGAGACAATGACTTACGATATAATTATCTGTCATATTATGAAGGAGAGTGCCTCAAATCAGTTCCACCACAATGAGTCACTTATGTACATTTCATTCACAGTGTAACTGCCCACTATAAAGTTCAATGAAATCTGAATCCATTTATCCAACAAAGAATTCATCAACCTCTCAGCCTCTCCATGATGGATCCACTGCCTAATACTTTCAACATTGTCATGTGAGGGTGCTTAGTACTTCAATGTTACCTGTGAGCTCTTGATACGATAAATCAAGTGTATACCAGATAGGTAACTGATGAGCAACATCACTTTGTGACGATATCATAAAACTTACTGGTAAAAATTTATGAGTAAAAATCCAATGTATTCCGGGCAATTTCCGTAAGATTTGAATCCACTACGAAAACGCATGAGTAAACACTTTGGATGGTAGAATGAGAAGGAAGGGCAACGACCGGAGGAGCCGGTCGCTGAGGGTGCACAGTGTTTAAAGATTACCAGGGCATATTTAGACACGGTAGAATGAGGTGCTAAGGTTGTGGGGAGACAGGTAAGCGAGGAGTGAAGTAAATAGATAAGATTCTTGCAGGCTGTGTCTTAACTCTGTCTAAGTCTTTCTGGACAGATCAAGTCTCAAGTCACCCAGGACTAACTCATTTTCAAAGCTTTTAAGGTCATTGGTATTGGCCAATCCTTTTTAATTAAGAAAAAATTAAGTCACTTTTTTCACTCCTGTATTTTATCACCAGGTTTCAGACATCACCTGTGAAACATATTACAGTCATTGCATGAATGGTACACATACATGACTACAGAATTAATTAAGACTCAACTTGATTCCTCCACAAACCTTATATCCTATATAATTGTACATCAGCAACAGCAAATATCAATTCTATACCTTCAGTTACAAGCATTATGTTCCAGAACAAACTAATCCTATAACCAATCAAAACTGAAAATGAATCCCTTGCAGGGAAATTTACCAATCAAACACACAAAGATTCAGAGATTTCCTTTTGACTGAAGCTATCCACTCAAGATGACTTATATCTCACCCAGCAGCAAGGAGATATATCCAGGATAAGCCTGTGCATGAGGAGTTAACCTTACTCTTGTTAGGTTTGTTAAACTGCACTGGGAGAGAGTCAAGGCCCCTCAATGTAAACAAATAGCGGCAATGTTTCCAGGCAACTTCCGTGGAATGAGATGAAGCCATGCTCTTGAAATTGATCATCTCTCCTAATTGGAGGATGCAAAAGTAGTAGGATGGTTTATGAAAGTGGCTGTAAATTTGAAACATGGCAGATATTATGTGGATAAAATATCATTACCACAGATATCTACCTCAACATAGAGGGATGAATGGCAATGTAAAGGCTATGGAGATATGAGGAATCACTGATGTATATATATACTGTAGATAAAGATCATTACTACAGATAACAGTCTCAACATGGTGAGAGGAATATATACAGTGTGAACTGTATGGAGATATCAGGGATGTTAAATATCATTACCACAGATAACAGCCACAACATGGTGAGAGGCATGTACAGTATGAACTGTAAGGTGATATCAATGATGTTAAATATCATTACTATAAATAACAGCCTCAACATGGTGAGTTGGTTGTACAGTGTGAACTGTATGGAGATATCAGTGATGTTAATATCATTACCACAGATAACAGCCTCAACATGGTGAGAGGAATGTATAACTGTATGAACTGTATGGAGATATCAGTGATGTTAAATATCATTAACACAGATAACAGTCTTAACATGGCATGATATGTATGGATATATCCGGAAGTCCACAGAATCTATTTAAGATCATTACCACAGACAACAACATTAACAAGGAAGGATGGATGCAGAATGTGAATGTGTAAAGAAACGTGGGATGCACATGTTTAAATGCCATTACCACACATAACAGTACCACATGGCAAGATGAATGTAGAATGTGAATTGTACATAGAGATATCAGGGATGCAAACAGATAATTATCATTATCACAGATAACAACCTTAACAAGAAAGGATGAACACAGAACATAAAGTGTGTAGACATGATAGATCACTGTACAGTTCATCCTTACTTGCAGGATGAATGGAGAATGTACAGTGTCTACAGGTCAACGTGGAGGAATATGACCTAGATGTCACTGGACAACTTCTGAGCTCCCTCACAGTTTGAAAAGAGCCATTTCAGCATATTTTGTCAATTAAAAGGCCTAATGCAGTTTTTAAACTGTTTAACCGATATGACAATGCTGGTTTATTTTGTTGTTTTTTTGCTTGTTTCAAAGCAAGTCTATCCTTGTGGCTACAGCTTCCGATAACTAGCCAAACCTCACAACCCAACATAGTGGTAGTCTTCTTAAAGGTTACAGACAAATGCATTTCTTGATTACAATAGCCTAAATATTACACAATTGTTCTTCTCCAGTTCTTCATTTCAAATCAACAGTCTGGCAATCTCTGTTATGACAGCTCAAAACTTGTTTAAAAAAAAAAAATTAAAAAAAAGTTTTTGAACATTTTACTGGTTAGTAATCAGACACTGTTAGCCTATACTTAGCAACACCTACATATAAACAACAAATATACTGGTACAGTAGCAACTACTAATGCTAGAAGTACCATGATATGTTCACTATGTTTCCATAGCAACTACACTAAATAGACAGTTCTGAGGAATAATAATTTCATATTTTTGGCACATTTACAATTTCTAACTTTGACTTGTTTTTTTGCTAATGTTCAAGAAAGCCACGTGAGATCATTCTAAGCATAGGTGGGGAAGGGGAGGTATTAATGTGCAAGAGGTTCATCCCATATAAGTGTATACCAGCAACTTGACATGAAACGGATATGATATCGTATGCTAACATTCATAGTCAATTCATATGCTGATTACAACAGAGTTGATCGTTTTGTTCATGTCTTCTCTACTGTAGGTATAGTGCCAAATGAGGCTGTAACTGAACTAGGTGAGGCAGGGTTTATGCATCAGGGTCTATGCATCAGGGTCTATGCATCAGGGTCTATATGCATCAGGTCTATAGTTTGCACTTAAGTAATAAGACCTGAGACTTACATAAATGTGTATCAAGGAATTTACTCATGTGTTTGGACTTTCCATAACAATTGTGGAATTTCAACATTGTGTTTAATCCTACACTATATAAATACTAAAGTAGGCCCTATTATGTATGAGACTTGTGTTGCATTCATTGTTTCATTTCTGTTCTGATTTGACCAGATCCTTTAGTTACAAATTGAGCCACTTAACTACTAGGGGACAGGAGTGGGAGGAGGAGCCGGAGGGGATAGGAGGGGGAGGTTCTCACAAACTTCAGATAATGGTACTATATGTCCCTTAATACATTTAGTCTTTCCTGAGTTATCTACCTATTTCAAAAAATAACTCTGAGAAGAATGACTTGGATGATATGGCCTTTGTAATATATTATTAATATCATTCACTGTGGCACTCAATGCAAGGTTCATCAGTGTATATGTATCTGGGACCATACAACATGAACATGATCACATCAATTCAGTTAACTTCATTAGCCATGTTCATCAAAAAGCAATGACGGGACATATTAAACATGAGCTTCCTAGACCCAGGGACACAGCCTAATGATCATCAGTTTACAATACCCACAGCAGGGGACACTGCCGTACATTAGCGAAGAATTTCAAAGAAATTTACATTGACTGCCCCATACCATTACTTAACCGAATTAGCTGTGAGGGCAACAGAAAATGGGTAAACAGGTGTATAGACAGCTTTAAAGTTTAGACTAAGCACTATGGCCACAGTCAAGTTTGGGATGCAAAGCAGTTATTTTTTAAAGATTGCAGGGTACTAGTGAGTTTCTTTAGCCAATCTCAAAGTGCAATTTCCAATTCACTTGGGAGATTGAAACTTGCCAACATTCTTCCTTACTTCTCCTTCCTCTTCTCCTGCCTCTCTCAATCATCTTCCTGCTCTGAATCTCCAACCTCCCCCCCCCCCCAACACACCACCTTCGCCTATGAAAAGAAGCTAATATGTTGTCAACGCAACTGTGACTTAAGTTTTGAATTCAACTGCAGCATAACAGTATCTTCAGATGTTACCACCCTCAAAAGCTTTCATACTGAACAGTTATGAAGAAATCAAATGACAAAAATTCCCATTTCTGGACATTTAAGTGATTTCCATTCATTGTGTGCTATCTGCAGTTCTCACTCCTTTGTCCAATCCTTCCCTGTCCAATCCTTCCCCTCTTCCCCTCCCTCCCCCCTTACTTTCCCTGCCACCCCTTATGTTTTCTATCCCCTTCTCCTTCCTTTTCCCTCTCCCGTTTCTTCTGAATTTCATTTTCTTCTCCAGTCCATCTTTTCTAACCGTCCATCCTCCCCCTACCCATTTCATGTTTTCTCTATCCCACTGTGTATGATATTCAATATATGCCAGGAATACCAGCTCTGGTGCCTTCCATAAGAAGAGACAGTACTTCTTCCCCTCAATATGATGCACAAAGACCTGGATGGTCTTTAATCAACAGACTGTATTTTAGTACCTCTTCTGTATCAAACACATGCAGGGTTTCAGCAGCCATCACAGCTACATATGATATCACAAACACACACACACACACGCACTCTCTCTGTTCCATATATAATATTTCTGGCATCTAGAGCCAGAATATCCCTTGAGTCTAACCATGATCTAAATCTTCCTGTCAAATTCCCTCTGAGCAACCCTGGAGATTAAAGTAAACCAATTGGCATCCTTCACTATAAGCTTGTGGGAGATATAGAGAAAGCCACAAAAGTTTGTATAGCCAGAGAATGACAAATCAAATCACAAGTACCCCCTAATTTTCGTTTCTAATTTTAACGCAGGGCACTTTATCAATCTGTAACATTTCAATTTTCATGTCTGCTATATATAATGATGAAACCATAACTTCACAAGGTGGTATGCTAACGTCATCAACGTTATTAAACATCTCCAGATGTAAAAAGCTCTGAAACAAAATATAGCCAATTTTCTCTTTCCAAATGATGAAAGAGAATTTACTATTTGTGTCTAGAAATCTAGTACATCCTCAAACAAACCTAACACGATGGAGAAAGATAAATCATTCCTTTCTCTTTTTCTTTTTCTTTTTTTTTCATCAAATCCCTATTTTCTTAAATTAAAAGGAACATAATAAGTTAACTGAAATGAGAGTGCTCATGCACGCTGCAAAATGCAGCTGGAGAGCCAAGTGCATGCGACTGTATAATCATTTGCATAACAAATCTGTTCATACAAAGCCTAATGATTTTTTTTTCTTTTCTCAGTCGGGGCAATGATTTGACGAGGTTCTACGATTGCCCTTAATCAACATGTCTGTCTGTAAAGCTACATCAAACATCTAGACTAATTCACTCGTCAAAGACTCTTAAGATGCTAAAATCAAATCAACCACAGAGAGATAAGCTACACAGAATTCATGACAGTAAGATTTAGGAACTTACAGACAAAATTCAATCTCACGATTCTGCTGAAAGCTTTTGTCTATAAAGGAAACATTTTGTGATAATCGACTGAGACGATGAAAACTTTCAGACAACTCGTGGGAAACTGGCAAGATATTAGAATTTTGGGAGAGTAGCTGAAACATACTTCGTCCAGGAATGGGGGTAATGGGGAATGAGGAGAAACGGTGTCCCAACATTTGCATGGAGTGGCAACGAACGGATACAAAGACTTTAACATTGTAGTTTTAATTGGGTTGTAAGTTTTGGTGTCAATCTGAACAAGTCATGGAATAATATCCACACATAAGAGGATCCCCTCACAATCTGCCAGATCAATATCATTACAATGATTTAGGGAGTTATTAACCATTTTATAGTTTAAGGAAGAAGATTTTGTGTCCCACAATTGTAATGTAATGTTTTATTTTTCTCACTTGTAAAATTTTGAGGTTTATGAATATAATGACATCATTTTCTGTTGTAATTTTGGTGGATTGATGGTTGAGAATAGTACAACTATGTTATTACTATATAACTGAATTCCTGAATATTACTAAAACACGCTTTAAGACCTATGGTTACAGAAGCTTTGAACATTCTGGCTCTTATCTTTGGAACAAGTTACCAGATCACATTTGAACATGCTCTAAACTTTCTACTCTCAACAGTTTACTTGAGACCCATTTTTTCACTTGTTCTTTTGTTAATTAATTTGCTTTCTTTGTAAAACACCTTGAGCAGTGACTTTTGTCTACTGATTTGGCGCTATATAAGTCTCATTTATTATTATAACTGAATTCCACCCAAAATCTTACCCATCGTCATCTTGGAAGTTCAAAGGTGATCTCTTGGAAGAGCCAGATCTCTCTGCAAAATAAAAAATCAATAATCAATAAAAGAATTTTTGGAATGCTTCAAAGAAAATAATTTTTGGAATGCTACAAAAAAATTGCATCAGCTGACAGATATATGTGAAAATAAGGCAATGAATAATTTAAAATATTGAAAATTAGTAATTACCAATAATAACCTGCATAAGATCCCCTTTAACCCCACCAACAACCGATCCCCAATCCCCACCCCTCAGCATTACAAGATCTTCCTTAAAGGAGCCCCATTCTGGTTACCAATAAAATATAATATTTAAAAAAAAAAGATGAAAACTCTGTCTGGCTTCAGTCTACTATTTCATACCATTTGAGTAACATTGCATACAGCTGTTACATTTGAAAAACTTTGGTGATAACTTTTCTGCTACGATTCAAAATTACTTAGAAGTATAATGAGGGTAAATATGACCATGAATATTGCAGTGGTCAATATGTAACCAAAGTGATCAGAACTCAATTAATTCAATGTATACTAAAAAGCAATGTGTCAACAGGAATTGCAATCAATTAATTTTTTAATTCTTCTTTTCAATTCTTCTCTAGTAATAGGTACAAATTGGTTATGATAAATTATAAACCAAACTGTCACATAACTGCATGACTACAGTAAGCTGCAGTAAATACTAATAGATCTACTTTTGAGTCCATTCATCACACCGATTCCAATCCACACCCGACATTTTTTTACACAAGAACAATGGTAGCCATGGAAATCAGTCTATAGATCACATACTGTCGGTACTGCCTTCTTATTTTCATCTTATAAAATGAACTCAGGTTCACAGCCAAATAAACATTAAGTGCCCATTTTTATTTTTTATTTATTTTTTCAGAATTAAATCTGAATGCCATACTAAGAAGGAGAAAATATTGAATGACAGTTTAATATCTGTCCAAACAGTTCATTTTATCTTTATCATATTTCTCCAAGGGTCAGAAAGAAATATTTCATTTATTCCATTACTACTTTATGTAGGCAGAAATAAAGACAGATTCTTATACGGTCCAATTGATACCACTTTTCAAGCTGAAGCAACTTTAAAAGAATTATGTTGCCAATTTACTGGCCCATAAAGATTATTTCCAGTAAATACTGAGGGTGACCCTTTACAATACGGTGGAACCGTTATCAGAAAAGATCAATTCAAAAACATAGTTTGAATTCTATTGCAGACTGACCCTTTATTTATTGGTCTAAGATTACAAGACCATCTTCATCGGATGAACATCTGTGCACTTTATAAACTCATAAATCTTGCATCCCATGCTACTGTATGTACTGACATTCCACAAATGAGATATATGGCCTCGTAAAGACACACAAGACTTGATAAACTTACAGTAGCATATTGACAGTAAACAAGGATAGATGGCTTAGGATTAAAGAGTGTAGAACTATCATGGCAGTATATGACAGCCATGATGGTAATTGACATCCACTTTGTTCACAGAAGTGGAACATGATAAAACAAGTCTTTTCTAATTACTATTGAAAAGTTGTGCAGTTATAATAAATGTAACAGCCAGTACCATAAAGTTGATTGTACTAAGTCTACATTAGTAAAGACGATATTAACAAGGGAATAAATAAGTAATAAATAAGGTTGATTGTACTAAGTCTACATTAGCAAAGACAATATTAACAAGGGAATAAATAAAAACTAGGAAGTTTGACTGTAATTGTGAGATTACAAGGCTCTGTGAACAAAACCACCCAATGACAATATCTTAAAAAAGATTATCTGGTGTGCTAAAGTTGATTGCTTTAGCAACATTGCTGAAAAGTTTCTGAATCTATATGCATAAACCACATCCTCATAGCATTTTGTATTGATCAGGAAGATATGATTTTTTTCAAATTATGTGATATTTCATAATGCATCTGGCAACAGCAGAATGGATGATGTCATCAGGGACAATTCAACTGAAAATGTCTTTTGTTTTGCTTCATCACTGTCAAATCATTTATCCACAGAGGAATAGAATATTTCCACAAAAAAAGATACATTTTGATGACATTCTAACTACAGAGAACTTTGACAGCTAAGCAAACATTCCAAACGTATCAGGTTTCAAGGATAAAAATCAACAAGAAAATAATAATAGCCTAAGTCAAGCTTTTGTAAACCATTTGCCCAGATGACATCGCAGACCTGACCGTGACTCAACTTCCTGAAGTTGTTCCCGGTTTTTAGCCAGTCAAAACAGGTTACATGCAATGCACCATATCTCCAGTTGTGGGCAAGATATTGCAATGGGGTTTTCAACTAGCAGTATGGAATATATTTTTCCAGAAAGTTCGTTTTTAACAGGAACCCTCATCCTAGCAATCATGCAACTGATTATCAAATTTGTCTTTAAACTGATACAATGTCTTAATTTAAGGAACTAAATACCATTCTTGTCTTTCTTCTGAACCAGGTTAGGGGTTTAAAACAAGATAAAGCTAAAGCAAAACCATTGTAAGTTGAACCACATTCATTTTATCACGAGGAAAGCATGGATATGTGGCATTTTAAGAAATCGTGTCGATACAATGTCCTGAGCATCAAGTGATGGATTATTCATTCACTCAATTCCATCCTCCGACTACTACTACGTGGCATAGTATGTAAAGGAAAATCATGAAAATACAGTGACAGAGTTGTGAAGACAAAGGCTTATAATACAACTCATTATAAGCTATAGACCTATTCATCTATCACACAGGGTAAGCTGATAGTCTATAGTTTCAGCATCCGATGTGTCACGTTCATGCAACGAACAGAATATCTACTTAGTGCTGCTGGAGTATTAGTGTGTCAGGACATGACATAATAATGCTAACAAATCTGGCTGTTTTTATACCCGCTGCACACTGCCCGAGTGATCAAAACCCCCGACTCGATTCAACCGTTATTACATCAAAATTCATGAAAAGTCCAGCAGTGTGTGTGTCCTTAAGACTAGGATTGATCAAGATTTTGACACTTTTTTAAGTCGCATGGAATTCAGTTGGGTAAACTGAACATGTAGCATTTTTTCCAACTGGCAGTCTGCAGCATGCTGTGGCGACGGTTTATGACTAAAACTGCCTAGTCTTATAAAATGTAACCTATCATGGGAATTTTACATGTGTTCACCAAACGAGCAATGGTCATGAACAGACAGCAGACATACAATTTGTACATATCAGTTGTTAACTTGTTTGGTATGAGAAGGTCACGACTATAAACAACTATATATAGGTCTGGCTTTAAGGGTACTGTAGATACATCGATAAATCCCATGTTCCCTTACTGGGTACTCATCTGTCCAGACTCAAATTTAAGTATGTATTTACGCAACCATGAACAATATTACGAACAATGCTGCAAGATAAAACCTTTGGCATTGACACTTAATGGAATTCTGCAAAATGCCCACTGCATTTAAGAAACTATATTACATAGAAACCATCGTTTTACAAGGAATGTACAATAATAACAATTTTTTTGAGTTTGATAAAACACATTTACAACAATTTGTTTGGATACAGAATCCTCATTTTGTTAGTAACTATGATAACCAATCTCTACATACTCAACATGGTTCAAAAGAGAAATTTACAATTGATCAAACTAAAGATATGCGTCTAGATTTTTTACTGTATTAAAATATTAAATATTAAAATGAGCTGGTAATTAAGTATGGAATTCTATTTAAGACAAATTCATACCCCAGACAATTTTTTTTTAGTACAAAACATAATAAAGAAAAAAATTGAAAGTTTATTCTTTTTGCAGTTCACTTGAGACTTTGATGAATAAGCTTATCAAGCTACATTGCTAAGGGACTTAATGCTCAATATGTAGTGCCGAATATTTTTCAACAAGCAAACACTACTGTATCTTGAGTGCCTGTATTGTGTTGCTGGACCTTACACAGTGTTTGTGCAGCTCAAGCAACACGCTGATACTGTCCGCATCATATCATGTACAGTTTCTATGTGTGGATTTGAACTTCAGAAAGTTCTCCTTAACTCACAGTAGATCCCTCAAACAAAGTATCCACGATAATTTCATTACCCGCATGATTGCATCCAACCAGATCACTGAACAGAACGATATTCTAAGTGCGGTCCAACGGCAAGGTGACAGCCGAATGTACGTAGAAGCCCCTGTGGGTGGGCAAGTCTCCATCGGTGTAGTTTGTGATAGGAAGGCTGTTATTTTTATTAAAAGGGATTGAAGATGGGAAGCCGCGAGGCTAGTGTTGCACAAATTGGACGGTAGGAAGTAGCATGAGTGGGTAGATAATACTTCAAAAGGCAAGCGAAAAACGTTAGCTAATGAATTCCTGTGGTTTGGGGCATGAAACATGTAATCATGTACAGCAAGAGATACTGGCATGATTTGAGGGGCTCTTCAATCAATGCATCAATGTAGTGTTATTTATATACTGATAAATATCTCTTGTGATAAGAATGAACCTCTTAGAGATCTGTGAAGATTTGTTTATGGCATTTAGTCAAACTCTCTTGAACATGTCTTCATCATTTACATCTAATCGATGTATTTATGTCACTCACTCACTCACTGAAATATCCGTAATTATATATGATGACAAATATCTTTGGTTTGAAGCAGATGGCATTGTTAAAACCAACTTCTTTTTGAATTTGAAATTTAGCAAATCATAAAATTCACCTGGTCTGGATATTGACAAGTGACATGGTCTCTTCACAGCCAACAAACCACATTTTAATATTAAAATTTTTCTGTTCTGTTATATCTGAGATGCAATTATGTAATTATCTTTCTTTGAAATTATTTACATAACTAACTGTTGAAGCTAGCTACCTACTAAATTGTGGCAGGTTTGGATGTAAGCGAACTAAATCTCTGTGGACATTAGTACAGAATGTTGCTCTCGTAACTTGAAGGAGTATCGGAAAAAGTAAGAAATTACTGTGAAAAAAAAAAGGTATTTTAATTTTATGATCAAAATTACACCAAAACAGCTGAAATTTCCTCCAACTACCGTCTCATCATATGCTAGTACACTGAAACAAACTCTGGCCGCAAATGTCCGGACTATTATATCTAGTTTACTTACTCCCTATGGGTTTTTCTCCAGATTGAAGTTTTTGCATTTTTGCTAATTTCCTTCTTCTCAATATTGATTATTTACCTGTCAATCTGGAAACTTTGCTTGCAGCAATTACTGAGATTTTTCTCAAGTCTTTGACTTGTAACCATTTTTTACAGTTTATGACGAATGTCATTCCTCAAATTCCATTAATTTCTCTCTCAAATCAGACAATTTCCTTCCATTAGTTCAAACAGGATCATTTTACTTTGCTTGCAGTCAGATACAATTAAAATCTCCTATGAAATTTATTAACTCTTGCCTCTGCAAATTATGAATAATTCTCAAAGCCATATGAGGCAACTGGGATAGCAGGCGTCTGCAAATGTTTCCTGAATGTGACAGAATCTTGATGGGGGAAATTCCCCTAAGGCTTTTTCAGCCAACATGACATTACTTTAAACAACAGTGGGTTCGCATTTTATATAATTACCTCACTTTGATTGATCGAGTTTGATAAAAAAATAAATAAATAAACTTCCCTTCCTAATAGATTTTTTTGCCTCCTATTAATCTTTCTCTCGGAAAAAAAAAGTCTCGCTGTATATGGAGTAGAAAAAGTATTGCCAGTTTACGGTAACTTTTACAGTTGAAGTCTATAATGGTTTTTTTTTTTCAATTCAGCTGGTCATGACGGCCCTCTCGGATAAATTTTAACCAAAGGGTAAGCCAAACATATAGTTGACAACAACATCTGAAGAATGGAGAGGGAGGTATTGGTTGAGGGAGGTAAAGTGTTTTCACATCAATGTGATTCCTAAAATTGTTATGAACAACAAACTCCATTAAGAGATGCTTTTGAAATAGTTCACAAAATAAATGGCAACGACAAGAGTTGTTTTTCATTGTGACCATGCATGTATGTGGTCGGGAGACAATTATTATCAAAGCATTCATCAATGCATGGACCTTGCATGGGTTAGGAATTTCACACTGACAAACTCCTGTCAATCAAAACACACAGATAGTTTTAGCAATCCAGGCTTATTTGTGGCTGACTGGGAATCACTTCGCTGAGGTCACTTCCTAGAAATGATTGACTGTTTTGTCTATTGCATCATCCAAAAGAAACTGTTTGCCCCTCTCTGTTTATTCACCAGAATATATGTCAATTTATACAGTACACTGATACTATAGATGCTCTTGTTATATCCTTTCCACTTTTTGAAGTGCCATGGGCAGTTACTAGTTTCCTGGAGTGGTGATCATAACTTACTGGTTTAGATATTTACAAGTGACGAGCTTACCTGTCTCCTCACAACCTTAGCACCTCATTCTACCGTTCTTAGTATGCCCTGGTAATCTTTTAACAGTGTACCCTCAACGACCGGCTCCTCCGGTCGTTGCTCTTCCTTCTCATTCTACCATCCAAAGTGTCTACACATGCGTTTTCGTAGTGGCGTAAGCGAGGAGCGAAGTAAATCTATATTACTATTATTAATATTATTTTCCTTCACTCTTACTTTGCTTCTAGAATCTGGATATCGTTACCACATAAGAGCAATATAAGACAGTAATAGTGATGACAACCGGACATTCTAATCTCCCCCAAACCCCGCTCTCCCTTTTTCCCTACCCCCCATCAAACAAATCTTCTTAATACTTATTTTCTCAGTCAAGTCATATTACTATAAACGGTTTATCTTATGCATAATTTCATTCTAACATGAAAGTTACAGACTGTGTACTAATAGAAAACAGTTAAAAGATAACTATACCAGCTAGGCAGGAACTTATTCACTTTGATAATCTGTTGTTCTGGGCTTTACAGATACATCATACAGGAAACGCTTGGGACGGATCTACTTTCGCAGTCCAGTGGCACCTCGCATGACCGCAAAAATCTCAACAATTTCAATACAACGCAACCCATCCAGGGTTTCCCCCGAAGACAATATGTTTTAAAACAGTCAATCTCGACATGGCAACCGCAATTAAATAAACTATCATGGACAAAACTAAATGAACCGCAAAATACGGAACGGAACCTGTCGAGATGTTGTAATGATTCTGCCGATGTTTTCAGCCATTACATCACAAATAAGCAGTCCAAAACTATGCTGATAAGATTGACAGACGTGGCAGGCCTTTAGGTACGCTGGGCGAGGATTAAGGGTTACATGAAAAGACCATCGCCGGAGAAAATGGCAGACAGTTTTAATAGCTATAAGAACAACAAAAGACTATTAGCTCCATTACATGACAACAACAATGGACTATTGAGGAGGCATCCTCTCTTTAAAGACCAACAGGTTAATAATACAACGGCGTAGACTTCAAAATATCAAACACTTGTTCTAAGACTAAATATTTTCCCTTTAATAGTGGACACTGTCAACAGTGTCAAGGAAGTAACATTTCTACCTCGATGTTTGCACAGCAATTAAATTTGGTATAATAGAAAAGATAATGCATAAGAAGAGTACAAATCAGAACTTAATTCTTTGTATGATTAGATAAGGCATTCTATATTCAACTGACCAACAAAGAGAGAGAGAGAATGATTGTGAATGCAATGGATCCAGGATAAAAAAGGCTGACATTTCTTTGTAAGATTGTCAACGTCCAAATATGCCATTTGTCAAATTAATGTTAGGTACATACTGTCACAATAAGTATCTACTGTACCACATGAACACTGTTTCACTGATACTTTTGTAATGATATGAAACATGTACGACACAACCAAACGAGTTGTTGCATCAAACGATGATTATAAGTCACTAGAATGTGAACACTTCGCTAACAAGGATTGACTTACAGCTTGCAACTCTCCAATCACCACCCCTTCCCCTCCCCCTCTCCCTCCCACCTTGCACCTCCCACCCCTGAACCCTCTCATATTCCTCACAAATACTGATTTCCTTTAAGGAATTGTCTGGTGGAAGATTTGGATACATTGTCCTCATAGTTCTTATTTTTCTCTTTCTAACCAAGTGAAACTTGTCCCCATTCATTGTTTTCTTCTTGTAGAAATCTGGTTTTCAAATTCACCAGTTTCTCACCAAAAGCACCGTTTGTTCGAACACATCAATTTGGTGATTGACAAAAAGCAGGCAAATAGGCAATCGAGCGACTTGAAGTTAGCACTCCTATTCCGCAGCAATACACTCTCACATGTACATGCACAGGTGATTGCCTGTTATATATTACGTACACATCGCGCGAACATATGTACAGCCTACCATGCCCAGTTGGTATACGTACATAGCATTGCACATAACACACTCTCACACCCAAACCACACTTCATAAACTGATCTTCGAAATCGCTGAAATAAAATTCACGAATCAAATTTACAGTAAAAGGAACTTGAAAAGTATTCAGAACACCGAAAGATTAAACTTGACAGAATCGATGTAAGGCAGAATGTAGTACCAAGAAGGTTAGGCTTCGCAGAACTGTCCGATTGTAAACGTTAGAGTAGCCTACATGCGAACAATCTGCATTAGCGTAGATGACGTCACGTTATGTACTGTTCAAATCATATTGGAAATGTGCATCCTTAACGATTGAAAAATCGTTTCTCTGTCAAACGCAACATTAGCGTTCTCATATTTTGACAACATGTTTGGAAAATTATTTATCATTTTTTAAGGTAACTTCTTTGGGCCACCAGACAATCCTTTTAAGAATCTTTGCTAACTACTTGCCAATTATATATAAGGTGGGTGAAAGTGAATATAAGGAAGGTGCTAAGGTTGTGGGGAGACAGGTAAGCGAGGAACGAAGTAAATAATAATATACGGTGTGATGGTGTTTATTCAATACTAAGCTCAAATACAAACAAATAGAAAGGTGAAGTTCATGTCACATTGATTTAAGGGAAGCAATATACTCCTACACACAAACCACAACAATCTGCGTAAAAGACATTATGGCTGAAATGTAACAGTTTAGTTTTCATATATGGTAGGGCAGGTAAAAAGTAAACTAGTTCTACCCAGACTGTCCTCTGAAATACATCAAGGGGTGTCCAATTAGGTGTGAATATCACGAGCGCTGGTGAGAGCGATGTAAACTTATAACCCAGACTCATAATACAGCTAAAGCTCTGTAAGTGTAAAAGGAAGTTCTTCGACAATATAGAGTCTTTAAACACTATTAGTCAAACAAGTTCAAGAACAGTTCGGAGACCATTTATGACATTAGTGTCTTTTACTAGTAAAAGTTCACAAGGAAGACTACCAAAAATTTCTCACAACAAAATCTTTTAATGCCCAAAATTTTATTTTATTTAGATATAATTCAAGAAGAATTTGTTGATCAAGACTAATAATTGCTACAACTGTTGACTTTGATAAACTTTATCTTCATCGATGTTAATTATCCAACAAGATTAATGCATACTGCAAGGCACAAACTATTGATCTTGCATCTGAGATAAGCAGACAACTGTAAAAAATCAGCCCTAAGTGGGAGTAGGCATGGGGAGGGGGGGG
>JAIPMN010002250.1:0-17203 GCA_020650975.1 Apostichopus californicus
TATATATATGTGGCGCTACTAACACAGAATATTGTTATCCCTGACAGCAATGGTTTATTACTGTTGTTGCCGTTTGCCACTTTGCAATGGCCCGGCCAGGTATGTCTTCTTTCTACATTGACTACTCAAGTTAGACTACCGTACGGCATTTGATATGGTTCTACTGAAGTGGGATAATTGGGTAATTGATGACGAATGCAAAATCCCACAAGATTGATTAATTAGCCGTAGATCCCTTTACATTATGGAACAGAAACAACAAGTTGCTAGAAGTGACCAAAATGTATTAATCATTTTCATGAAAGCTTTGACTTATTAAACGAGTTCAGAAATAGCTCCAGCATGTAGTATTCAAATTTGTGAAACTATTTTGTTTACAGAGCCGTTCTTGGTGACATAAAATGAACTACATCCGATGAACCTGTTACCACCAAGTAATGCATGTTTTTGCTTCACTCTTCAGTCCCTTTGTATATATATATATATATATATTATGCATTTCTTTTGTAGTGCAATCCTTGCTTTTGTTCTTTACTCTCTGTACCTCCCCTCCCCCCCCCCCCATTATATTCCGATTTTATATACAATAATTCCAACTTTAAAAAGAATCCGTTATAAGACATTAGTTCCGACAAGATTCGAAACGCCGTCTCCTCTTTCTGGTAATATTAATGAAGGGTCTTTACCCTAACCAGATCTATGTCAGGTCAAAGTGACAAACTCCCCGAGAAACTATCAATCGCACTTGGAAAATAATTTTCTGTTTTGTAATGTGTCATTTATACTCCCTGCTAAATTGAGCAACGAAGTTTATCCTGCTATAGAAGAGGAAGGTAGAAAAAACAAGTCTGGCAAATCAAGACTGGCAGGGATCGTGCTATATGAGACATGGTGTGGTGTTCAAAATCAAGTGACTGTTGTTCAACTCACGAACGAACCAGTCCTTACAGAGACTATATCTCAACTTGTTTCTTTTTATCTCCTCCCGGTTCCAAAGCGTCCTATATGTCGGTATGAGAATGACAATCCCATGATGTAATTAATACATAGCACTTGATGCCATGTTCTCCTGAATAACCTTAATCAGAAGCGACAGTGAGTAAATGCGTTTCGTACTCATTCTGTCATTAAATTAAATTTCTCAGATTGTTTTAAACATTGTATTCAAAGTTAATGACAGTCCCAGGAGATGTCATCGAGCACAGAAACAGGAAAATTTGTGAGACGGCCTTCATTTTCGTCAAGAATTCCTGCGGAAAAGTCAAAGAATGGCATAGTTTTCGGTCAAGGTGCTCTCTGAATTACAGCAACACGATATCGACCTTCAAAGATTGCCTGCCACAACATATCGTTTGCGAATAAGAGCAAATAATATGATTTATAACTTTTCGTTTTTTGCAATGGCACTATATAGCCAGAGGTAAATAGGTAATCAACTCAGTAATTGAACTTTGAACTTTTCCAGTTCATTTCTGCATCTATATTTTTATGTTTTTATCTAACTTATTAAGGAATAGAACTTTAGAATGACTACCGTGAAAGTACTAGTAGAGCCACGTTGTTTGTGTCGGTAAGGGTTGTAATAATCGAACCTCGAGTCGACCTTATGACCTTTGATCGCATGAGCGTCTTGCTTTATCTAATTTACAATACTTGGGTTTCAAGAATATTTACCTTTATTGAAAATCTTTGAATGCGCTGTCCATTATAATGCTAATATCAACTCCTCTATTTCGACCGACTGTTAGCAACTTAGTGGATTGTTTTCATTCATTTTGACAAATCTGTCAAACACAAAAATACTTATAAAGCTACATACAACAAGCAACAAGCAGCATGGATCTGAACTGCAAACTCCTACCCATAACATCCATACCAATCGAATCGAATCGCTTTAGCAAGAATGAATGAAGTATGTATCAAGCAACTTCACCAAAGACATTCAACGTCGTTCAAATGGGCCTTTCCCTGTGTTTCGTATAGGGTGACGAACCACTGTAACGAATAACTGCTCCTGTCATTTATCTCCTTCAGCATAATCATTCTATCATGCTTCCGTCGTATAACTAATGAAACTCAATAAATGATATTTTGTAAAGAAGATCAAATTTTAAATTCAAGTCGTCGTAACTTCTGTACGTGATCGACTATGCAATATATATAGAGAAGAAGGTTCCTTTTCCGCACTAGCTCCAATCAAGTCTTTCTTTGCTATGTGTCCTCTGAGCGAGTGGCTGTAGATTGTAGTAATTACAAAACTGACTTGATTTTATATGACTGAGTGGCAGAATATGATTTTTTACTTTAAATATCTATATATCGCTCCGTAAATATGTATCCTCATTATGGAAGTGTCCAATCCGATATAACACGTGCAAATAATTACGAGCGCTGTTGCCAGCTTGTTATACGGTCAATATCCCACCATGTCTAAGTTATATGACCTTGATAAAGTATGCATGCACCACCTGACTTATATACTCTTCCAAATTCCATTGTCCGATACAATGAGATATGTGTCTTTAAGCTGCCTCCTCACGTAGAAGCTATATTGGACTCGTGCAATGGACAAACGTTTACTTGTGTAGGGGGAGGGGGGTGGGGGCAGTATCTATACCAGCATTAAATAGTGACGCTAATGTTCGCAAAGATGGTGGTGTCAGAAAAGATACGATCTCGGATATTATATAACAGCAAACGAGCTTCCACTTCTGTAAAGTTTTACAAAGTAATATACGATTCTAAATGTATTATTGCGTACAGTTGGTTAATAATAATTGCAGACAATCGCGTGTTGTTGACCAGACTTTTTACCACGTCGAACATATTTTTGTTGAAGCATTCGGGCAGTAATACCTTGCTCTACAACCCTTGCAAACTAAATGCCATTATTCAATAAAATTAATCCCCGATTTTACTTTCAAAATATAGACGTCGACTTACGAACATGTCCAAACCGTTCTTATATTGCTTATATATATGTTATAACTTTAAATAGTCGAGTACAAATGACAACTCCCAGAGGTTGTTACATAATCATCTCCTGAATACTTCCCCCCTAACGGGCACATACAGTATACGTTTCTATGGGGCCTCTAAGTAAACCTACCTCAATGCTTTCGGGATCCACATTTTGAAATGTACTTTTCGAAGTGTTTCAATGACAGTAATAATTTGAAAGTTATCCGTCACAAGAGGTCACTCTTCTTCTGGCTTCAACCAAATCTCTCTTTAATGTTATATTTGTTTATTACAAAGTTGTTAATGATCAATGGGAAGGGGGTAACAAGTAACAATTTTTGGAAAGACGCTCTTATGATTTAAGATAAAGGTTCACCAGTAAATTGCATGAAGGTCCTGCAACTCGGGAAGGGTTTCTGACGAATTGGATCTATAGTAAGTTGCATGCTTTACTTGTGTATATATGGTTAGTATAGTTTTCCTATTTAGCAATACAACGTTCCTTGGTTTTTTTTTTTAATTCTTCTTCTTCGTGCGCACCAATATAAACTGCAATTTTATATTAAAGAATCCTAAAGCCAAAAGGTAAACATTCTGGGGAAAATTGATAACTTTTGCTAATGCGACATTTCTTATAACAATTTTACATCCTCCCTCACATTTCTTTGAGTGGTAACTGATTGCGTTCATCTGTATGATAATTATGAAATTGTCCTTAGGAAGGGGGAGCCCATGAAGCTGATATGAAGAATGTGTCTGTATATGGATGCATCGTCCTGACAATGTATAGATGATTAAATGAATTACTATGCGGTCCGAGACATAACAACAAAGAACACATCTGTATACATATACCGACCTAAGAGATCAAGAATAACATCGGTCATTTCAAGAGGAAGATATAATGTTATATTAAAGCGACCAACACGTGTCTAAATTATCCAACGACAGGTTATAACGGAACACATGTTATTGTGTCGTGGAAATCAATTTTTCGAGGGCCAGAGAATAAAAGACGTTGGTTGGAGCTAAGGGCCACACAGCATCACACTCTTACTTTTACCCATAGAATAAACAATGTGCACTGTTGGCCGGTAGGGTGGTCAGACCCAAACATTAAGGGTCCCGCATACCCTATAGTAACGGGTCGATTTTTTCTTTCCTTTTTCGAGAATCGGACTGCAACTTGCACATGTAGCTTTTGAGCTGAGAACCCCTGCAGTAGAGGTTTGCCGCGAGGAATTTATCGAAACGTCTGGTGTTGAAATTTAGTACTTTAATGTCTAGAGAGACTACTTGTGCTTTACATAATCTTTCACTGTCACATTAACATGGTCCTTAATCGGTTCAGTTGTACACAACTAGATAGGCCTAGTAAGAATGAACGATGGGCATTAGCGGAAATATCCCAAAATGTCAAGTAATTTAATTAATAATTTCGAGTACTATAAATCAATTTGAAAAAGAACCCATAACTGGATGTATCATGTAACAAAACTCAACCTTACATATCGCATCGTAGGGATTCGCTAGAACTAGGGTCACAACTTAATCGATCTTGACGGAAAGGTGGCGAGAAGGTTTACGTCAGGTGAAACCAATTATGGATTACTAATAGGATGTTAAGATGGATCAGGCGACTCGTAACTACGAAAGCCATCAGTGATATGCTTTCTGATATGCATCACAAAACCCGGTGCCCTCCCTCATAATGTGTACGCAGGCGAACAATAACCCCCTGAAGATCATGCGGATAGACAGTAGATATATAGTATATATATATAGAAAGGTCCATAAGCAAATCGAAGGGATTATGGCTTTAAAAGTCTCCTAATGGAGGAGTCTATTGAACCATTACGAATCATTGTAGCTACAGGAAACAAAATACCACTGCAGTGGAAGGTGTTCCCAAATAATGACACTATGAGAAGCTGTTACCAAGGATGAGTCTACACAAGCGTCTGAAGTTATATATATATATATACATATATATATATATGTATAAATATATATATATATATATATATATATATATACATACGTATATATAGATACAAATACATATGTATATGTAATACATATATATATATTTGCAGAATGAATATTATTGTTATATGACACCGAAATTCATACTACTGAATACCAAACTGAAAGGGAAACCGATGGAATAAAACGAAAATGGGAAGTAACTGAACAATGGCAGAAACGTAGGATGCAGAAAAAAACAGAACGAATAAGAAAAAAAAACAACAACACAGAAATGCCACAATGTGAGAGTGCGAGAAGCAAAAGAATTAGCTGATAAAAATTAAACTATCTAGCGGTTTCACTAACTGTTAAATTGGTCCCCGTTTTGCCATCCTCTTTGGTTCGGCAGATCAAACGATTTGGAGGAGCGGGTATCTGAAGCAGAAGGAGAAGCACAGAGAATGTGGGAGAATAAGTTACAGCAGATACCCTGAGTAGCTAGCTCTTTGTTTTTGGCTGTGCTAATCCAAGATGGAAGACTTTGGAAGTGAACTGAACTAGACAACAATTCATGTTACGAAAATGTTGAGACGTTTTTGAGAAATGTAGACAAAACCACTTGACGACGCAGCACAGTACACACGGGGAGATTTAATAGGCGCAAATCATGCATGTTTGTTTATGTTGTTAGTTAAAACAATAACGAGGGCATCGAGTAATACAACTCTTTACGAGATTTACATACCATAAAACCATCTCAGTAATGTTACCACGATTAACTATTGACACTATAAAAGATGTCTTTCAAAAGCTCATAGATGGACAGTGAGTAAAGTTTAAGATGCGATGGGGAAATGGTCGTCTATCAGCTAACTAATAGTTAATACCTATTATTGGCTAAAGTATAGACGGTAACTTTTGTTGAAATATTAGTAAACTTTTGACAGATAATCTTCTGCTATCAAATTCGACCTAAAAACGAAGATGACTACATCTGCAAACACATAATCTGCTATATCGCAATGATAACGTTTAAGGGTATATGTATAACCTTCAATAGTTTGTTTGAACTTAAAAATGTGCTCATTGCATTCAACTTTTAGGGAATTTCATTTTTATTTTGTATAACCATATAAGGTTCATAACTCGTTAAGTTTAGGGGCGTTTGAAATTTACAATGGTTGTAACCAGATTGATCACTTACTAGATGAACTGAGAAGTTATCCAGCAATAGACAATTGGCGTAACACATGTTGTGACAACCGGGTAAGAAAGAAAATTACAGCATATCACAAAATACAGTTCTATACTTACATTTTACACTTATGAAAGTAATATTTTTCTGTCACTTTAAACCTATTTACCCTCGGCAGGATCAGTTTTCGGTTATTTTGTGCAAACTGATGCTTAGTTAATATACTACAGGGAAGGTCCTTGTCCTTGTAGTTTCTGAATCAGACACATACTTATGTACTTACTAACCAGTGCAACGAAATATCTATCTATTAACAGTTTGATATTTCTGAGAGACATTCCATCAAGCAACAGTTTGGAACGTCAAATTTGTCATCAAACTATTTAGGCGATTTTGAAACATTTTCACCAGTTGTTAATATCGAGTTTGCATTGATCATAATAATAAATCATAAAAAAAATATTGATTGAAGACATTGGTTTTATTTTAAACCAGAGAAATGTACTCGGAGATAATACAGTGGGGGAGAGTGTTTGCCTTATATAAGAAACTCCCGACCAAGAAAACCAAGTCAGGATTTTACGATACTGTAGTTAGTACATATCCTCGCCATACAGTTGAGATCTGCATGTATATGTAGCTCAACGGCATGCATAATTCAATTCCAGTAGCTACCATGCTATTTCACACATTGTTTACTAAAGTAACTAATTATTTGCTGTCCCTATACGCACTGGTTACTAGTTGTTAATAATTGTTAGTCTGTACTTTTTGACTGAGCAAACATATTTTTTGTCTGGCTAAAAACAGTAACAACTATGTCGATTGTCGTCCACACGAAACGGTTCGGCTGCAAGTATTATTCACAAGACAGAAAGATTGATTGAGTATATAAATAGAGAGAGAGATGACATTCATTTTACCTACCGAGGCTGAACCATAACAAAATCGCGTTACAGCTTGACAATTTTTATCTGCATGACAATAATCCTGCATTTTGTTACATAATCTTAAACGAGTTAATCAGGCAAACAAGTTTAGGTGCCTGGCATCAGTAAACAGATCGGGTATCCCCTACAATGACGTCGTGCATGATGTGGTTCAAAAATCGGATAATATTTTCATAGAACCAAACACACACAGAAAGCTACGTCATATTTCTTAACAGTATCATTACAGTCAATATCCGCTTTTAATAATATTGCAATAAGCCTCCAAACTGTATGAATTTTCTCCTGTTAAAGAGTAATAAAAGCTTTAGATTAATGTTAAGCCGTTAAATTTACTGGCAAAAAAAAAACAAGACATTAAGGAATCATTACCCATCACAAAATATGTTTTCCAGACACGTAACAGGAGGTTGGTGTGGCATATAGGAAATTGTTTACTCCGTGAACCTGATGTGTGACAACCCTTGACCATTCAGTATTTAAATATATACGTTTGTAATCTTGGACATGGGCCAAGGAACTAAGGATTAGGTAAGGTTAGTCACACAGTATTGGCGTCAAGTAAAGGTTAGATTATTAAAACATATCGTTGATATTACAAAGTGTAATAACCTCTCCACATTCAGCATAATACGGAGTCAATGTTTTAGTAAAAGGTTGTAAAATCATCAGTTTAATAGTTTACATTATTGCTGCATATGACTAGGCACGAATGATATACCTTCCCTCTCACTTAGCAACAAACAAACAGCTCAAAATTACATTCAAGGTTCTTTGAAACTGTGAAAGAACACACCTGATCGAAATTAAAAACAATTTGAGTCTCAGAACAATATTGAGAAACAGATATCTCGTTTTCTTCCCTTTTAGTTTTTTTTTCGCTTGTGAAATGAGCTGTAATTTAAAACACCACTTCTTTCACTTTGTGTAACTAACTAGAAAACAAATCATGAAACTGAGATTAGATATCATCTCTATTGTGGGGAGTAATAATTACTTTATGTCATAATTTTTTCTCCCCACCTTTCCACTACCTCCCCTCCCCCAACCCACCCCGATCCTGGCTACATTATTTCATTCTTCATATCTCTCCCCGTCCGCCATTCAGCTAAATTATGGACAAGGAATATTAAAACAACAAGGTGAATGACAAACACCAGATGTTTCTAGGTTTCTGACATGTCATAGAGCAAGGTTGACGATTTTCATTGCTATTTTAATTACGTCGATATTCGATGGACTTTTCCTGAACTTCTGAAAAAAAGTAACATTGAACTGGATTTTTTTGGCTTGGAAATTATCATTACTTGCAGAAAGTATAGTTGTAGTTATGATAATTCACTAAATGAATGACATAAACTATTTAAGCTTGGGAAGAATGAACACAAAGAGCTGTTCATCATAACAACATTTATAATGCTTGGTTTTCCGCAAATCGAGCACAAAATTTTAGAAAGTGGTGGATATGGTTAATATCGACGTAAGAGTCAAAAAGCTAATCAAGCAATTTTGTTTATTGTATTTTAGTGTCATTTCTCGGCTCAGTTAATTTGGAGGGCAAAAAAAAACGTTCGACTAAAATATAAGGAGCTTTGGTATTTGAAAACAGTAACAACTTCATGCAGTATTGAAGTGTCTAATAACATAAATATTTTTATCTATCTAAAGGAATACTTCTACATGGGGGTTTTACGATGTGATATCACGTAGATTATTAAAACGTTACAGTATACCACCTATTTTGAAAACCCTTAGAAGGGAATTTGAAGGATCTTATTGTATTTAGATACATGAAAGCAACCATTAAACATGTAGTTTATATATATATACATTGATAAAACTTAAACAGTTTTAACTAGGCAACATATCACGCAGAAGTAAGCATTTCATATAAATATGAAATCCAAAATTCCCACGTTGGCTTTCGTGTATGATATCTGTAACAATATTTTTGTGACACTATAAGGTATAATATTGAATTATAGGTTTTCAAATATAGATTCCAATTAATTTACTAACGGATTATCGAGTACAGTCACATTTGTTGTTGAAATCGCTTGTTTAGACGTCCATGTTATATTTTAACGTCAGATGCTATAGGTGTTGGTAACATTATGATATTGTCTAAAAGTTTTCATGAAACGATGCCGACTTCAAGCAGAAAATAAAACAAATCAAACTTGGGTGTACATTACTAAGGGAAAGTTAACCGTGGCGGTACCTCTTAATATCTGTATCGGTTGTGTATCCATAGAATTATTGTGCAGTAAGTACCTGCTGTTGCAATGTACATTAACTTGGCAAAACAAGATAATACTTGCAGACAGAGAAGCAGAAGAAAAAAAGATTCCAGTCTCCTGTGGGTTTCCTTTCAATTTAATGGATGTTCTCTATGCCTCCCAAATCTCTTCTGTAGAGTGCACAATATGTACATCTATATAATTTTCACTGTCATTATTTCAAACGCCAGCCAAAACAGTAGTAAACCTCTACAGGGTATCATCTTAATTCAGTTGGCTCAACTTACATTTAAACTGTAACAGTGTTATAAATTCTGCATGCTATGATCAATTCCAATGTATTGTAAATGCGGATTTTTTGGGCGGATTTTTTTTTATTATTGAGAGAGAGAGAGAGATAACGTATCAAAGTACAGCTACCTATCAGAATATCACGAGTACCCTTTTTAGGAAATGGCAAGATCACACGGACAATTTACACTGTATTTGAAGCGGGCCATACTTGATGCATATAAAATATCACGTACAGATTTACGTACTGGTTCGTTTCCACATCAGCACTCTATATGAAACATGATTCGAGCATTAACTTACACAATTCGTCCAACCAATGCTACTAAATGGGACTAGTATGGATACTACAACGTGCCAACCAACTCAACCTTGATTAGTGAATGATAATGTGTTGCCGATCTGATAAGGATAAGCTCTACTACACACCTTATTGTACTGTTATTCAAATGAGGTTGTAAACCTACCTTCACGTCGCATACCCATTTTGAGGCACTTTTTCAGACGACAGTACTGGCATTGGTTTCTATGATGCTGGTCTATTGGACAATTCCGATTAGCTCGGCAAGAGTATGATAAATTTCTTCTAACACTCCTCTTGAAGAAACTTTTACATCCTTCACATGTGAATTGCCCGTAATGTTTCCCACTGCTTTTGTCTCCACAAACAACACAAGAAATATGTTGTGTTTGTGACGCAACAGGCGTTCCGTTATTGTTGTTATTTTGTGATCCATTTCCAGGAGGGTGGTTATTGTTCAAACCATTTTGCGCCACCGGTGTGTGCGTCGGTGGAATTTGCGGGTCTCCATTCGAGGGTCCATTCGGCTGATCAAGGGGTTGTCCTGTGGGACTTGTCAATGGAGCTAGTGGTTGCGTAGGTGTTGATGCATTATGGTGTACAGGCGTAGAAGCCTGAGACGGAGGGGCGGGTATAGCGGCCGGTGGAGGAGGCCCCGTACCGGTTTGCGTCTGGCCGTTTTGGTCGAGACTTGACGGTGGTCCTGACGGTGTCGTCACGACCGGTGGATCCAAGGACGTGTCTAGCACCTGGGGTTGTGTCAACTGAACTTCGTGCAGCTTCTCCCCCGTAACCAAATCTTCTCTGCTCCACGTACTATCAACCATCGCCATTGTTGCCGGCGGAAGTACGGTGGGTCAGCGAGTGACTACTCCGTTACATAAAAAGAGTCCCCACAAAATAAGACGAAGCCAAAGGTCGTGGGTTTTTGAGAATGGTTGAGAACGGTAGAGAAACACGATCCGACATCACATGAAAGGAAAGAGAGAAGAAAGAGAAAACATTAAGTAAGCAATCACCATGAAAATTATTTTGCAAGAGTGTTTGCATTGCAGCTTTACTCTGCCAGCACAAAAGATCAGATATTTTTCTCCAATCCAGAGCAAAATATAGTTTCAATAGAACCAGAAATCTAATCCACCTCTACAATAAACACAGCGTTCTATTGTACACCCCGCGCACCTTATACTCAACACAAAGCAAACAGGACTGGCGGTGCATTCCAGAGTGTCTGGAAGTCACAAAGATAAACTTGAACACCAAGTTCACAACACGCCAAGCAAAGGTCGACCCCAACTGACAAATGGCAACATTAGCTTCCAGAAGAATTCAACACGTATTCACGCGGTCTGGTATCCCATACGTATACTCGTGTATTCTACAATCATATCACACCTGAGCGCAAACTACCTGAAAGAACCGGCTAGTATACGAGCAGTTTCAAAATATAACCTAATCGCGGGGCAATCGGAAAAGCGACATTCAGGTGTTAGAGTCAAAATGCTTCTAGCGACCTAACAGAGCGAGGTTATCCGTTTGGTTAACCCCAAGTTCACGGTGATAGGCCGGTAACTTAACAGCGTATAGCTTACTATGATGTCCAGGGCAACCAATGAAGCGGAGTGATATAGACCTGTGCACTTGTCTTCAGACGCGGGGCGTAACGTTGTGGCTTGTTTATACTGAACTCTGACACTGCTAAGCGTTCACCGACCGTTACCACGGTAACAATATCCATATTTGGTTATATGTGTCAGGTGAAGTTCAGGAGGTTGGTAGTTGATTGATTAGACGCGAGGGGCGGTCACAGACACCGAGCAATCATGTAAACTGAAGTTTTTTAGAGGTATGTGATTGGTTGGTGAAACTGGCGCGGAAACTACTTCAGGCGAGGCAGCAGAAAGAGTGGTCTGTTCGAAACTGAGAAAACGACTATGCTTGTGTATTTCTAGGTGTCATTTGAAGCGTGTGTTTTCCACGTACTTTTGCTGCTGTTGCTCACTCCAAAGTTTGTAAGTTAGGCGACCGATCATATTTGCTGTCTTCACCAGACGCATTAAATGGACATGCATGGAGGAGATGTTAGATACAGAATCATCGCACAAACTAGACATTTCTTATTGGACGGACTGCTACATCAGGACCAAGCCATCTTCGACAATAAGATCAATGATTCGGAGAAAGTTGAATGTTGACTTTTCAGTAACTTTTAAGGCGACGGGTTGATTGAAAAGTACGCATTTGCAGGAATTTTGCTCCTTGTATTTATTGCGGGCCGTGACTTTTTAGTCAACAAAACTCAATAATGAACTTAGTTCGTTTTATATGTCGATAGTAAAAAAGAAATATGTAAATGAAAATTTCAATCGAGCTCGTCAGATTTTGTGTGTAAGAACAATTTGTTTATTTATTTTGGAAATGGTTAAATCGTTAGTGTTAGTTGCCAAAAAAAAAAGAAACAGACAAATGAGTGCGAAGGACAAACGACAATATCAAGGACTCTTACTTAATATGTTCCAAAGTCCGTTGCAAAATGAGAATCCCCTCACCCCCCCCCCCCCCACTTACAAGAACCTTACTTTTCTACTAAACCACAAGTACCAAACGATAAATCACTCCACCACCAAACAAAAACAGCAACAACAAAATACTTTGTGACTTTTTGTGATCAAAGTGGCTGTTAAGTCTTATGGATAGTATACTTGTAGAATACAGCCCTGGGTGGGGTGAGTTGGGGGAGGTGAAGGGTTAGGGAGAGGATCTCATTATATATAAACTCTTCACTGTTTTTAAACACAATTCTGCAAAATATCAAATTGTAAATGTTTTCTTAAAGGCTTACACGTTTTAGCATGCCGATTCGGAATAAAATACACAAGTGTATCATATAACACTAAATCGAATACTAAACCGAATAAATCACGTGGGATCCTATAAGACGGATTGTTAGACCGGAGATTTAATCCCATTGCAAGCCTAAAAGTGCTTTGCCCAAGGTATGTGAGTTGTTCATGTATTATTATACACATGCATGTCAATATTATTGTTTGGATGTAAACCTCTATTCAAGTTGTTTTCACTGGAACGAAACTGACCAAGAGTTCCTCATGCAATTCGTGTTTAGTTCATTCAACTACTGAAGCTAAAGAACGTACCCCCTCTACTCGATATCTGGTGTCAAGGGTTTTCAATTTAACAATATAAAAAAAAATGTAATTTAATTACTTTCATTACTGAGGAGGTTAATTGGCTGATTTTAGAGGAAATATCTGAGTAAATGATGTACAATGACAAGGTACGATGAAGTCTCCCTTTTTGTGAGATGTTACACAACCACCTTTTACAAACTCTTATAACATAAAATATTTTGTAATGTTTCTATATACATAGTTCAATGTTTTCAGATATTACGGCATTTTCTTTAAGAGAAGATGCCTCTATACGTCAAATTCAGAAACGCAATTCTGTCGCAGGTGAAGTCTCTTAACCTTTATAATGAAAATGACAAATTGCGACCTTCAACTGTTTTTCCTTTCAACCGCTTCATAAAAAAAATTGAAGTCACTTCTTTAATCATACGTAAAGGTAGATAGATAAACAAATCCTGCGGCTATGCCTAATCAGGGATGCAAATGGCTAAAAAGATCGTCGTAGTATTCTATACAAACTTGTGACACGGCCTACATCTACGTCATGGCCAGATGACCACATAAGAAATGATCTACTCGAATTAAAAAAGACCTGATTTGAAATTGATTGCTGTGATATATTGATCTTAGACGATTATGAGAAAAGAAATGACAGTCTCTTCTATACAGTCGTCATTGCGAAAGAGCAAACATTTTATTTTAAGAAGGTCGTATACGACGCTTCTTCCACAGCCTTGGACATGATAACACCCAACATGAAACGTGTTTGGAGAGAGTGTGATGCAGGTGGTGAACATTATACATCTCTGCACGGAATGAAATCTTGTATTTCAAATCCCAGCCTATAATTGACAATTAAGACATCGGTTTAAGAGTTAAAATCACACTCTATCTGTCTCTCCCTCTTTGACCAGAAGATAAGAACACCTTTCTCTTCGTGATCAAAATTTTTACATTTTGGACATGATATGGAAACCAAATAAAGCGTGAAATGTTTTAACCATACCATGTAGTGCACGCCTGACAGTGATTAAGTTTGGTGAGACGGACTTCTTGTGCAATTACCACGCTTAAACACAATGTGTGTCGACATAACTATTCAAGTGTGCATGGTTCTAAACCAAACCCACAGAATCATTTCGTCCTTGCCGACAATACCGACAGTGATTAACAAGTCATGCCACACCACTTTTGCTGTCGAAATACTTTAAGTCTCAAATCTTGTGGAAGGTACTGTATTTGCAAGGAAGGTCAGATGATACAAACAGGAAGGTCAGGAACTTCCATGTCGAATGACACGAAAATCAGCTGCAGATCACTTTGAAGATTTTAATCTTTAAAACATATACCACAACGACTACATTCAAAACGACAGCTCTCAATGCAATGTTAAGAATACACACCAGTATTCACAGGGAGAGGGGTAGAACACACTCCAGTTTTACGGGGAGAGGGGTAGGGGTAGAATAAATGTATCAGAGTACAGAGGGTTTGTTGATATGGTTGTGAAGAGCATTTAACATTCAAGGTCCCTGGTTTACGAATCCATAAAACCTTTCCTAAAACACATTCTCATAGCTTGTTCTTCTTTTTCCAACCACTGTTTTAACCACCCTTTCTTCAAGGAAGATATAAATTTGAAGTAAAAGACTTCGAGTGTAGTAGAATAGAATACCCAGTATCTTATGGAAGTACATCGAGTCAATAGAATAACAATTCATATTAGACTTTAATGATAATTAAGCTATCCAGACTCAAATATTTCCATTTTGTGAATGTCATCAAACACAAAACTTCTTTCAAAAGAGCTGTAAGAAACGTTGTGCGCATATTCTCATCAAATGACGCGGAATGACGTGTTTCACGTATAGTCCCGATACTAATAAGAAAAGCGAGGGGAAACAAACTTTTTTTTAGATACACAGTGGAAATGACCGGCGATACAATATCTCAGATGAAGCTCGGATCAGGCCAGACGATGTCTCGAATCAGCCTTGAATTTTCTAAATTTTGGAGCGCATGCATGTACAGAATGGGATATACGGCCGAGTCCTATTATTTAATCAATGTGGTTCATGAATGTCCGAAGTTCATATAATGATACTTTCTCGCCATGGTCTTTAATCAAATAATTTCATACGGACTGTCTTTACTAAAGATTGCAAAACAAAACAAAACAACAACAACAACAACAACAAAAACAAAATAAAGAAGTGGGTATTAATATAAAGGATAAGGAGGTCAACCAATCGAAGTAAAAGTCATTGACCTAAAGTTGAGTGCCCGAATTGAGCAATCAAGCCAACACATAGCGAAACCGAAATGTAGATTATACATACTGAACCAACTAACACAACTGTGTTTGAAAGAAGTTACGTTTTATATCCCTTCCCTGTTTTCATGTTCTGTCTTTTCGGAAAGAATGATACAGTTCTACATCCTGTGCAATCCATTTGGGTAAACAGCCCAATTCTGCACGTTGTCTTGCCTAGATGTCCAATGACAATCAAAACACAGTGATGCAAGTTTGGAAATGACAACAAATTTGGCTAAGACGTTTGTATACAGTGAAGCATAACTTGTCCGTAAGTTATTAGCTCTCATACCAACTACTAGGCTATTCATCTTATATTATAAGCGTACGGATGTCTACATAAACGGATATAACAAAACACATAAGTGACGACAACGATATCTATACTTAGACATATTACCAGCTTACCTTTAACGATATAGTCCAAATGACACAGAGAAACCACACACAACGACTTCATGCTTATGTGACAAATCAAGTGAAGCGATCTACAATACGTTCATTTGCTGCCACAGGCTGAACTCTAGCCTTTTTCCTGTTAGTCTGAGGTTTATTACAATTCATGATTCCTCGTTGAGGCTGCTGGTCTGTGTTTTTATTTCAAGAACTGTTTAATCTAGTAATTGAACTTTGCTCTGCGTCCAGACACGATTTGAATAGCTCATCTTTTCCAACGTACTTAATGTATATTTTAACACTGAAATTTTCCTTCATTCATTTTTTTGTGGGTTGTTTTGGTTATCTATAAAGCACATAATAAGCACGAAAAGCAAGTCCAAGAGGCATGACGGGCAAAATGAGGTCGCGAGCACAATCCCAAGGGCTGCGACTCTCACACATATTGACACGATGATGATCAACCTTTAACAATAACAAGGCAATGGAGTTCGCGCAATATTAACGACCTTGCAAATATTACAGGTGTAATTAGTTCGCTGCTGTTCGAGTGCTAAATGTTCAAAGAAGCCTTAAAGAGGTTACACGTAACTTTGTACAGGTTGTCCATGCTTTCTTTCGATCATTGCAGGAGCTTTCATTTCTATAACAGGAAAAGGGGAATACGTAATGAAAGTGTGGCTTCGGCTGTACAGTACTATAAATATGAAACAACACGTTAGAAAACGGAAGATATAAGCAGAGAATAAAGCCGTGTTTCCTAAACAAAGCTGAATGTCCAATGTTGCAATACAGGCTACTTGACTGAAACAAAAAGTTTGCAAGGGTGTTCAGACGAAATATATATATAGTCTATAAATGTATATAGTCTATAAATATATAGTCTATATATATATAGTCTATATATAAATTTGTGTATATATATATATGTATAGGCCTATATATGTGTATACACATACATACATACATACATACATACATATATATAGTCTATATATAGACTTTGTATGTTTATATTCGTATATATATATAGACTATGTTTATATATACATATAGTATATATGTATAGTCTATATAAATAGTCTCTATATATATTATATATATTATATACAATCTATATATACATATATATTTATATATATATTTATATATATATATGAAAATCGTAATGAGTTGGAAAATCAAGAACAGTGAAAAGACTTCCAGCCTCCACCGGGATTCGAACCCGGGCCTCCCGCTCTGCACGCGGACACCCTAACCAACTAGGCTATGGACGCTGATTGTATGTCCAGAGGTTCAAAACCGGTTAGGAAGGTCGTAATTCCACTGTAGGCGTTTGTCACCTGTATCGACTAATACTAGTTCTGTTTTTGGTGACATATTATGTCTTACTCTAGAGATCAAACATGATGCTAACCAACTCGAAAATCATTTATAT
>JAIPMN010002251.1:0-14941 GCA_020650975.1 Apostichopus californicus
CCCCCCCCCCCCCCCCCGTGGCTCCCCAAGGTTCCGCTAACTGTACATCATGACACTTGAACAGCCAGTCCTATAGGCGCACTGTCACCCGGGGAGAGTGTGGGGTGCATAAAGTTCTGCTCTATGATCCACGACCTGCGCCAGCACCGGCACGTACCTGAAAACAGGTGGCGGAGTTGGAGCCTCCGATGTAAGGAGCTAAGTTCGCGATCATCGACACCTTCAGCTTCTCTACCTGTCGGCACCCCTGACGTCTCGTAACCAGTGTCTTACCGGTTTCGAACCAGCCAATCGGTACCAAGCCGATCCAAGTCAATATAGGCCTACTTACATTCATTGAGTTCCAAAGTCCCTGATAATGTCGAAGTGAATGGAACGTGAACCACGCCGTAGACCTGGGCAATAAAAGTAGGAAGATGCAACACTTATATATTCATTGTTTCAAATATGTTCAAACATTCTGATCCTTCCATTTTCTTTTTAAGGGTTTCTTTTTACAGCAGCAATGTGGTTTTTGTCATTCTCCAATTAATTTGAGAACGACACTTCACATCCCTTAATTACAGTTAAACTAAATGGCAGAATCCGGCTGTTCAAAATAATATGGAAAATTGATCCAAAATCTTTGTATACATAGGAATAATAGGATTGGTCATCCATGAAAGAGATGGAAGCTGGGATATGTTTTGCCTATAATAACTTTCCCCTTCCCCTGTCCCCTACATACCATCATCGGCGAGATAACGGGGGCGGCAAGGAGGGGGGGGGGGCACTTGCCCCCATTTTCCCCAAGACATTGAGTTGGCATTTTATCTAACTTTCGGTCGGTAATTTGGTTGGTTATTACACGGTAATACTGACAACTCTGAGATACCTTTATACTTATTCATAATGTCATTACGTACACAGGCTATAGAAGATCGACCTATTGTGTTAAATAATTTGCTACTTTTTCTGTCGATTAATATTATTTTTTTTGTATCTAGCAACACTTTTATGCAGGTAGTATAATAACATTTTCAAATATACAACAAGTACTGGGAAATAAACAGTAAATATTGCACTATATCACATTTCTAGGGACTTTAAAAAAGCCAAAGGTTGCTCAAATGAGAGGGAGACCTCTTCCCCATAGACCCACCACATGTTTCCCTCCCCCCCCCACTTCTCACTTTCAAATCCCGCCCCTGCATACCATGTTTCAAGCAGTACAGTGTATTAGAGGACAGTGGCGGAGCGTCCATACAGTCAGGAGGCGGATGCCCCCCCCCCCCTTGACGGACTCAAATGGACTGCTGGCGCCCTTTTCAGCTCTTTACCACTTTTTACTTATTCGCGATTATTGACTTTTTTATTGCGCTCTCATCTACCTATTGACATTTGTCACATTTTGTTGGTGTAATTTGGCGATGACACCTATTTATTCTTCGTCTATCTGCAAATTAGCCAGGCTCGGAAAGGGTCATTTCCGGCGATCTAGGGAGTATCTTTACTCAAAAAATTTATGTACGCTACGCGCCAACCTGTGGTGGCGCTCCGCTTATAGTGTCGAAAGCGCCCCTACAGACCATTCTCGCCCCTCCTGACCAATACCCCTAGCTCCGCCACTGTTAGAGGAATGCGATATGGTGTGTCGTCCGGGAGAGCCTGGGTGCATTTAGTGTTGTTAAAAATGAGGGTAGTTAGATTCAAATGTGTCTGTCGTGGCAATGACAGGAGTTGGGGGCTCAGAAGTATACCGGTACGTGGTTGCGCCGCTGCCTTTGTTTGTCTCTATAAGGCCATGATATAATTTGGACAGGGAGCTGCTACTCTAACAGTTAGAGTAGCAGCTCCCTGGTTTGGACTAAATTGCCTATGACTTATAATGATTTTTGCAGGGCCGCAAATTTGTGACCCCCCCCCCCCCCGAACCCATTAATTCTTATTATAGATGAAGATCCATGCAAAGTTTAAGAGGATTCCTTTGGTTGACTTTCAACGAAGTTTGCAGATGGAGACATATTCCTTTTTGAAGGCGTTTAGTTAAGCAGCTCCTCAGGGGGTAGGAGCCAGGGGAGGGGCACTGGGGGCACGTGCCCCCACTTTTTTTGTGCAAAATAGCAAATGTGCCCTACTGGCAAATAAAATGTGCCCCTTTGATGAAGAACTGTCTTTTGGATATCTTCAGCCTTTGTTAAGTTAAATTATTTATTTTTACGGTCTGTACATGCTATTTTTAAAATGGCATCCCATAACTTTTTGTAGCGCGGTTAACAATAAACAATCTCAAAAAGAAGTATTGATAGCCTACTAACACATCATATGTATTTAAGTGATATGGCCTGTGTGTATCGGTTTATAACATAATTGTCGAGTGGTGGTTGTTGAATGAGAAAGTGCCCCTCTGATGCCGTGCCCCCCCCCCCCACTTTTTGGAAGCTTCCTACCCCCTGCAGCTACTGATATATGAATGAAGAATGCATTCCAACTCACTGATTGAAGTTTCAGTCCAAGTTCAAAGTCAACCTAAAACGAAAAAAAGTTGCCTCCTAGAACAGTCGCAGTAAAAGAAATTTGTTATTGTGTTGTCGTCTTGTAAGTTTTTACTCAAACTGTAAATATCATGGACATTTTGCAAGTGCCACCCACATACTGTCAGTTACCGTTCGATGGGGAGCAGAACATTGGTGGATAACTTTTAAGTTATGCTCTGGCGACCTCTCCTCACCCCTCCCCATCTCCCCACATTTTCCATCCCCTTTGCGCCTACTATCTGTAGAAAAGACAGAGTAGCAAAGCACAGGTGTTTTGCATTTTTTCAAGTTTGATGAGCAGTCCCAAATATACAAACCGGTTATGTATTGGAACTCCTGGTCATCAATGTAATATTCCTTTTATGTTTCCGTAGCTATTATGGTAAAGCCTGTTCACGTAACGATCGATACCGTTGCTCTATTTGCCAGAGCGCACGTGTGTTGACAGTTTCATCAGGTGTGTTGTGTACAGTTTTTTGCTTGTTTCATATACTGTGCCTATCGCAATTCAGTGCGTATATAGTATCATATAATGCAAAATACCTATTTAAATAGCTTCTGGTTTGACAGTGACACACTGAACCATCGAGATACATTGATACTTATCGTAATCCTGGACAGGATGAAAACTAGCCAAAAAAGAAGAGTCGCAAAGATCGATGGGCACTAAACTTAAGTTAGAAAGTGGTCATACAACGGAAAAACCTACGCAGAAAATAGCAATGTATTTCGTGCAACTGCCAAGTACAGGCTAGGCCGAAGCTAACATATCATATCAACATATTATCCTAACGTTGATTGTTACGCGTAAGTGAATTTCGTTAGTTCTATCCACCTACCGTGTGAATGTTCTTTAATTTTAAGATTACATGAGAGGGACGCGAATCATAGACGACACCTAGAAGTGATGCGACTGAGTTGCGGTCATCTAATTAGTTGGCGTGACAAAAAAGCATAACAACGTGCACATCATAGTTTATGTATTTTTTGAAAACACTAATAAAATGTAGGCTAGCCCAATAAAGCTAGATTCACAAATTACAGTGTGGTTGCAAAAGCTACCATAGATGAGCATTAGGGCCTAGGCCTACATAGGATATTGGAGATATACATTCAACAATGAGTATAATTTTCTAGTACAAAGAATGTGCTCCATAATGGAACCCACAATGCGATACAAAGTAGAATAACCAACCTATCTGAAACCTCACTTTCCCTCTGAAGGTACAGTGGCTTGTGGCAGACATAAGATAAACTATTTTCTATCAAGACCTGTGAATTTGTCACATCAGGATAGAGGCTCAGTAGAATTTGACATATTTTTATATAAGTATATCTGTACATACAGTCAACATAATCTCCATACATGCTGCCTGGCCTAAATATTTGCCATTTTCAAAATAAAAAAATTAAATAAAAACAAAGGTTAGTAGCTTCACTAAGCCTCATTTTCAAAAGGTGTGTTCCAATAGTGGTGGCATTCTATAGTTACTCCCCACTAGCTGCAGCTAGTTGAGCTCTGATGTTTAGCAACCATTTTCATGTATACAATTTTGACCAATTACATAAGCATAGCTACACAACCTTCAAACATTATGCATGTCTCTGAATTTTTTCCCCACTTTTTCCATAATGGTAAAACACAATGAAGCTAGAAGACTCCATAAAGAAGATGTTTTCGTGTACGTATGAAGAATGCGTTGCTTCATTCAAGAAAAGATGGCGTTTGGTGGAACATTCGGTCAAACACACTGGAGAGGTGAGTATAATTCAAAGCTAACAAAAGCTAAAACTGTAGTAAGATGTTAACGGAACATGATGAGATGTTTTTATGACTTTCAGAGGTTTTCAGTAATATGTTGAACTTTCTTGTTGGTAATGTACTAAGAAAGACTACAAAAGTACAGACTGATTTGAGTAATTTTTGCCTAATATGTCTGAGGATCCTTCTAAAGCTTTTTCTTCTCTTTGTGTTATCATTTCTTTATTAAAGAAACCATTTGCCTGCACAGTTGAAGATTGTTTCAAGAGCTTTAGTAGGAAAAGTCATCTTCAAAGACATATGAAGAGCCATTCAGCCTCTAAGGACTTTGAGTAAGTTCAAGAAATTTACTGGTTTTGAGGTGGCTTGTCACTCAGGTTTTTAGAAAGAGGTTTATTCCACAAAGTTCCTAAATTACTGACATGAGTTATTAAGAATTGAAAGTAAAACAATTTGTTACTAAGTACTGACAAATATTATGAAAGAAGTTTAAAATATTGGAAAAAAGTTTGAGAATAATATCAAACTTAAAATTTAAAAGTTGACAAAGTCTAACAATTAAAAAAAAATCCAAGAAGGTCTGTGGTTTTGCCTTTAATGATATGTTAGAGCTTTTGCTGTTTACATAACCAATGGAGGTGTAATTATGCTTAAACCCCAGTAATGTAATAATGATGGCTCCAGTCTAGCCATATCTACCATACTTTGAAGTGACTTCAACAAGCTCCTCCTGCCGTTTGCCATATATAAGTTACACCATGGCTTGACTTGACTTATTCTCAAGTAGAGTCAGGTGGTCAAAATGAATGGAGCAGCAATCCAGCCATGAGCTTCCATCTTGACCATAAATGATAAAGATGCTTGTTATTAATAATTCCACCAAGGAAATGGTTGCTTCAAGCACTGTTAAATATCATGCTTTAACATGTGTCTTATCTGTTGGTGTGGTGGTGGGTGGGTGGGGGAGGGTAGGGGGTGGTTAGATTTCCATCACACGTGTTTCTATCTCAGAAACCAGTAATGACAGTTTGATCAAAATATCCTTTATCAAACATAATTTGTAATAGAGATTTTTGTAAGGCTATGTGTACCTGTAAACAGCAAAGAAGTAACTTTTTTAACACTTATTATTTTCAGGTGTCAGGAAGAAGGTTGTACGATGCAGTTTGCTGCCAATGAAAGCTTGAAACGGCATGTGAAAAGGGTTCACCAGGAGAGGCAGTTTAAGGTACAAATCTCTGCATTTGGTCAAAATATATAGATTTCCTCCAAGTTTTGAACGATATCAAAGTTCGTCTAAAGATCAAAGTCAAATAATGACACAAACAACCTTCCATTGATTCATATATTTGTTATGAAAATAATGACAATAAAAAAAATTAGATGCCAATAATAAAAAATAAAAAAATTGACTTGATTGTGAAATGTTTTCAATGTGCTTGTATATAACAATACCATAACATAAGTGTGATCAGTAACAGCCTATCACAGTCAGATGTGACTACACAAGCACTGCACAGTATATGGTTTATCGCATGCAGGCTTACATGATGAGGTATAGCAGCTGCCAACAATTCCAAGGCAGGGTTCATTTTGCTCTCCTTTTTGTTTTAAAAGTTGTAACAAGGTGACATGGAAAGTTTCTAACAGTACATCTGCACAGCGTGATCAAGTTTATCCAAACTTTGTGTCGACTACCGTCATCATAAATTTCATGTGGACAGAACAGGATACTTACTCTGGTTACCCATAGCAACCAGTTACAGTAGTCGCTATCTGTGTAACCCTGTTCAACCTTTGTGTTATTTAACAGTGTACTTGGCCAGATTGTGGGAAAGCATTTAAGAAGCATCATCAGTTGAAGTACCATGCCTGCCAACACTCTGGTACTCTGCCTCACATGTAAGTATCCAGATACTGTTCACAAGACTGTAACTTGCTTTCTATATTCAGCTACAGATCATGCTTTGTGTCTCTCCTTCTGTACAGTAACTGAGTGTGGCAGTGTGCTTGCAGTAGTTTTCTTGATTGAGGTGTTTAGGTTTTCCTAAACCTCAATAATTGACTCTGCTCTATTTGAAAATCTCATTTGTTTACAAATACTGTTGTAGATCACATTAGACCTTTCATGAAATTGCATACTCCTGCAAGTACCTAGAGATTATAGAAGAACTCTAATATAGAAGAATGCTCTGTTTGTTGGTATATCAAAATTTTTTATACTCACCTTCACTCTTTCCAGCTGTATTTTAGTTTGGGTTGTCAATACAAGGTACTTACTTGTACTGTGGCTAACCCCAGCCGAAAAGTAGCTATACATATAAAGATTGGCACCTAATAAGGACTGGATACCTCAGTTGGTAGAATGCAGGGCTGGACCCAGGAGGTCACTGGGTTCGAATAATTCTAGCCAAAAGTTTCTGTGCCTCTTTACCATTTTCCATTGTTCACTTAGGCATAAGGACATCAAACTGTTTTATCTTGAAATCTCTGCCTGGCCCCTTTCTGGGTTATATCAAATGAAACTGGGGAGTAATCCCTGTTTTCAGGACATCCAAGATTCTGTTGCTTTTGACTTGCACTCTCTCAGCAGATAGAAAAAGGGCCATGTAGGGATTGCCACCCATTAAGGGTTGGATAATTCAGTTGAGAGAATGCAGGTTTTTTACTTGTGTCCCTGATGGAACTTGTTGGGATCCTGTCCTTACCAAAACTTTACTTGTTGTTTCTTCACATAGATGCACTTTGTGAGTAGATTTTAAAATCAGATTGCATTTAAAAAATCAAAGACCTCAAAAAAGTTGCTGTGAGCACATCGACTGCAGTGTAGTATGTCTTCTGTATCACTTTGTACCTCAAAGTCTTGAAGTTGTGTTGGTGTTGAGTTGGTGTTGAGCTAACATGTCTTTTGTAACTATACAAACTCTCCATGGGGATATGATTGACAACTAACATAGAGTTTGCAACCACTTTGGCAGGGTTTCATTAAGTTTTGGTCTGTCAGAAATTATCAAAACTACTAAGGTTCTATTGCACAAAACTTGCCATGTTTCTTTGCATTTTTGGTAGCAATTTGTCCATTCCATAAATATGACAGTTGTTTCTTTGGACATGTTTTGTTACATATTATCTTCTCTTGCAGGTGTGATTATGAAGGATGTGCTAAAGCATTTCCCGTACCAAGTAAACTGAAAGCTCACAAGAAAACGCATGAAGGTTTGTCTCATATTTGAACAACTTTGAATGAGAATTCTCCATGTTCTCCATCCTTTACAAGTTTGGCCTTGTTTATAGAAAGTAAAATGCCAAAGCTTTAGCTACAATCTGGTTGGATAAGAGAGAGAACAACAGGAGACTTATCTTTATTATCTTACGAGCATCCTTTAACTATAAAAATCAATTGTAGTTATATGTCTATGCTACAAACGTCAACAATGTTTGTGTGTGTGTTCAAATCAAAATATGTAATAAAATGTAGCAATTTGCAAACTACAGGTAATAATTTCATTGTTTGAGAGTTTACAAAGCAATTGGGTGGTTTTATGCTGTGGTAAAGTACTGTTAGTAGAAACTGCTATATGGAATGGGTATCTGGATCATTTATGCAGAGGGCGTCGTCATGTCGGTCCTAACAGAGCCGTGATGTATACTCAGGGATGTGCCCACGCTGGGCGGCCCCGCCCAGCACTGTCTTAAAAATCGTGAATCCCGCCCAGCACTATTTTCATCTAAAATCCCGACATTCCTAACAATATATTCAACATAAGTTGGGCCTAGCCTATGCCAAAATCATACAGACTAATAATGCACCAGTTACACATGCGTGAATCATTACTTACGGCCCTCAATCGGTCCCATGTAAAATCTCTTTGAAACAAACTAATAACTTTTACCAGCTACGTAATATATTTCACTAAAAAAAAATTTCAAAATGTAAATTGTTAGCAAAACTAGTGCTTGTGTATGTGCTTAAAATGCTACACAAGTGCCAGCATTTGGCATCTGAGCACCTTCAAAAATCAACACCCCTTCCCCCTTAGACCCCTCCCCCAGGACGGCGATCAGTATACCGGCACTCAGGAAATCCTGGGCACATCCCTGTATACTGTATACAAATCTCCACAGATGAAGCACCCAAGGTGCAGTGTGTGAAAACTGTATAAGACTTTCTGCTTTCCAACATGTACATGCTTGCCGGGCCATTAATATTAGGTTATCCTTATTATTATTTACACAAATTGAAATAGTTGCTGTATTTGTAAATTGAGACTAAAACACTAATTTAAATGTCACTTTAACTTGAAATTGTCAATTTCCTGCAGGGTATACCTGTGATGTACCTGGATGTGAAACCTTAGTGTTTAAGTGGAGCCAGATGAGGAAGCACAAAGCAGAAATCCATAACAGAAGTAAGTACTTTCATTAAACAGTGGAATAAATTGTCTTAACCAAGCAGTTAATTAAATTCTTTTGAAAAAGTTCTTGATGCTACCCTATACTAACTCCCTTTATGAACTTGATATGTAATAAGCTTATTGGATTGGGTTGTCAAGATTTGAATCAGGTTTTGTACTAAGTCAAAGTCAAACATTTTGAAATTTTCCACTTTGGGCTTTTCATAAAATTATAATCAAATCACTATTATTTTTGAGTAGGAAAAAATTTAAAAAAACCTAGCAAATTGTCTTAGTTTGATGAAGCACAATGTCCATGTTTAGGAATAGTTAGTTGGTTGGCAGAACTTTTGACTAAGTGTGCAAACATAAAAAAAATAATAGAAAGCCTTCCTCCTTTGCGGCAGCTGTTTCCGTGGAATTTGATGAAATTTTGCTACAAAGGGAGAATAAAATCCTCTGGCAATGCAGTTTGAATAACTTGTCTGGTGAAATTCTCTTTTCATGTAATACTGTTTGCAGCCCTGCCGCCATATCTTGGGTGGTGGAGGGGAGGGTGTAGGGATAGGGTAAATTTCAATCCAAAATAATTGGTTTATTAAAGCACATGATTAACTTGTGTTTCTTGATTGATCAAACAGCACAAGTGGAACCTTGAACTAAGTCAAGCACCCAGTGCTTCTGTATGCAAGGTCCTCCAGCATGTTTGCATGTTTAAGAACAATTTTCAAAAGATCATGTCGCTATGATTCAGAGGTATGTAACCATGCAGTACGGACTATGCAGATTAGGAACCGTAGGACAGCACCCTCTGTGGCAACACTGGAGTGGCCCCATCAGTATGCAAATGCTTCTCGACTCGGGGGTTTCCATGATCCATGCATCTTAATATTGGTATTCAGTTTTCTATACTTTTGTCTTCTTTTCTTTTTATTTTCAGATTTCCCTTGTGAAGAATGTGGGAAAGTTTTCAAAACAAACTCTAAGGTAAGAATATTGTCTGAAGATGGCTAAACTTTCAAAACTGTGTCCAAGATGTTCCTTGCAGTTCTTGAAAAAATATGCAATATTTTGGAGTGATTAACTAGGGGTTTTCCCACATGTTGGAATTTTGATTCTCACTGGAACCGAGAAGCACTGTGCATGTTAGTAATAGGCTGCACTGTCTTTATCAAACAGTTTTCCACAAGTTTCCTCAGTTTGTCACAAGGTTATTGTTTTGTTGTTAGTGACAGTTATTTTGTTTGAATGTCTGAATATGCGCTGTTTACAAAGTTTGACTGTGTAAAAACTTTCAAGGATCATTGCCAATTATTTTGGCAAGTGCTAGACATGTGTGATGTGTCAGTGAGTGGGAATGTTCAATTAATTTTGCTGTGTACACTTGTACAATGCAGTCTTGGACTAACTAGTGAAATTGACTTCTCCACATGGTGAAGGAAGTTAGTAAATTGAATCTTTGATAGCACAATTGGCTTTTAGGGCCTGAAGTTTAATAGGTAGCCCACATACAGTAGTAAGGGGTTAAGGCTCTCGGCGCATAGGATTTGTAGAGCCCTGATATGGTGGAGACTAGTATGTTTTACTGTTGTATTAATATTCAATTTTATAGAAAGCATTTCTACTTTACTAGACTACAAAACCAATGTTTGTTTAGTTGTTCCATTGTGTCATACAAAAAAATTGAACATTCTTGACCTTCCAAGGCAATAAGGAAATAGATGCGTAACTGTGTTTATAGAAAACATTTAAATTTAATTTTTTTTTTTAATTTGTGCGAAATTGTTTTTAAATATTGAGCTTATTTTAATTTCCATGTTCTCTTAATCTCTTGTTACTTCTCAGCTGAAGAGTCATTCAAAAGTTCACAATATGCAGAGAGAGGTGTTTGAGTGTCCCTATGGGGACTGCCAGAGGTCATATACAAGGGTTTGTTTCTTCAAACTGTTTAGTGTTGTAGTAATAATCTATTGGTTCATCCATTGTCAAAGAGTGCAGAGGTACTTGAGTGTCCCTATGGGGACTGCCAGAGGTCATATACAAGGGTTTGTTTCTTTCAAAATGTTTAGTTTTGTAGTAATAATATATTTGGTCCATCCGTTGTCAAAGAGGGATGTTTCTAATATTAATAGCTTACATTCAACAGCAGGAATCTTCACTTTACTGTGCAGATACCATGCCGAATATAATTCAGTTGTTGACACCTGATCAGGCAAAATAATGGATTCGTTTTGAAAGAAAAATACCTGACATTTGACTTAAACTAGAAGTACTAGAGTATCAAGCAATTTTTGTTTGAAAACTTTTGAAAAAAAGAATTAACAAAGGAGCAGATACCATGCCGAATATAATTCAGTTGTTGACACCTGATCAGGCAAAATAATGGATTCATTTTGAAAGAAAAATACCTGACATTTGACTTAAACTAGAAGTACTAGAGTATCAAGCAATTTTTGTTTGAAAACTTTTGAAGAAAAGAATTAATAAAGGAGCTCCTATGGAGTTTAATTAATAAGTGTAATTTAATTGACATTTTCTTTGTTCGTTTAGGTTGCATATCTACAACAACATGTGAATAATTACCATCAGGGTGCCCGTCCATTTGCTTGCTCTCATGAAGGATGTGTGAAGACCTTTGCTAACAAGGTGTCCCTAGTGAAGCACAAAGTTGTACATGAGCCTGGCTACTGCAAGCCACCGTCCAATGTAAGTTGAACACAGCTTGTGGAAGAGAGCTCTCTTCCACCCTTTTTTCTCCACACCTTTCAGTCTTTGCCCTTCTCCAGTTCATTCCCTACCCCTTCCTTTAATCCTCTCTTTGTCCCTCCACTGTTTATCTCCTACCTCTCCTCTTCCCATGCTGGTTTCTTTCTTTCTTCTCTCTATGCCTTGTCTACTAATCCCCTTAATCTATCTCTTTGTGTTCTCCATGCTCATTAACCTGCCTGTATTCTGTGCGTGTTTTTGTCCCTTCTGTTACTGTTACTTGTCATTTAGCCTCTGAAGAAGATCCTGCTAGGATCGAAATGTCAGGCCAACTCACTTTTACACAAGTGTATTTATATACTTGTGTAAGGAGAATTTTACACATTCTCCTACACAGGCTCTCTAGTGGATAAGCAGTTTGCTAACAGATTTATTTTATTTTAAGTATATTTATAGTCAGGAGTAAGTTTGCTGTAAAACTGCCAGCATGTCATTTAATCTGTTTAAAAAGATTTTCAAAATAGATTAAGAGATAGGTTACAAGTTCTTCATCAAGTTTCTACGAAGGCCAGAGGAAAAGATTGGTTTGTAGCAAATTGCTAGACTGAACAAATAATATCACTGTACACCTAGATGGAGCAATGTGTAAAGTTAGCTAGTAGCTGGGTGTTCAAGCATAAGGCCCTAGGAGTCCACATAACCAGTTAGTACAAGATTGTTGCCCAGTCTGTTGTAGCCTGGATTGAAAGTTAGTGTGGCTGCATTGGCCTGTGGGTAACCTATCTAGACCATTGATCATGCTAAATGATGCACTTGTCACATAAGTGACAACTAAGCAGAAACTGGCACAAAGGTGAACCAATAGTGTTTGATTTAATAGCTCAGTGACAAAAGGCAGCATTCGACTGAGGGTGCCACGAAACTGATGTTAAACAAATGCAATGCCTTATGGGGTGTTTCTAGGTTCAGAAGTTGGTTTGAAATATATGATAGTATGAAGATAGGTATAATATATTTAAATATTATTATGATTTTGATTACAGGAATTATTTTAATACTCCTTTTCTTCCTTGTTTTCCTCTTTTAGCCAAAGAGGAAAAGATCTCTTGCATCTCGTTTAAGTGGGTTTCCAGATGCAGCTACACGACGAAGACCTGCTGCGAATTTTGGACCTCCCAGAAACGTACTTGAAGAAACTGTCCTTGATACTAAAGCAAACACCGAACTAGATAATTTACCTGGAAATGATTCCGGAAAGATGACTTTGAAAAGTTCTGGTTTTGAGAAGAATTCTTTGTCCAAGGATAACTCCTGTGATTCAGTGGAAGATAAGAGTTCGATTCCAAATTCAAACTCAAGTGATAGTTGCGAAGTAACTAGTCGCTGTACAAGGGATAGTATGCACCAAACTAAAGATACCGTTTCCGATAAAACGCCAGACAGTGAAAGGATGGCAGTCGAAATGAGAAATTATATAAACATTTGTCAACCCTCCGGCAGTACGCAGACAGAAGTGATAAAAGTGGTAACAGAGCTGGAAGCAGATACAAATCATGTTTGGGATGTCATTAGTAAAACAGCTGTGAAATACTTGGAGAATACTGCTACTGATAGAGACGAGATCAACTGTAATGTTATTGCGCCCTGGGAAAGTGACTGTTCTGAGGGAACTGGTCGTAAGGAAGTTGACAGTTCTTTTGATTCGGGACTTATGCAGATGGAAGTAACTACTTCAGATGAGAGTCTTTGCAATAGTTCCGTGGACCAATCATCACCGGATTGGAACTTTGGAGTGACAGTTGTTAGAGTAACCGAAGAACCTGGTTCGACAGAGCCTGCATGCGTCAAACTGTCAAAGCCAGAGGAAGAGGCGGACGACGGTAAAAGATGGAGATGAAGAAGATAAAACAATCCTCAAGATACAACAATGGTGATGTCCTCACTAGTGTGCAAGGAGGACAGGAACAGCTTTGTCCTCAGTAGTGTGCAAGGAGGACAGGAACAGCTTAGTACTAGTGCAAGGAGGCAAGGAACAGCTTTGTCCTCAGTAGTGTGCAAGGAGGACAGGAACAGTTTTGTCCTCAGTAGTGTGCAAGGAGGACAGGAACAGTTTTGTCCTCAGTAGTGTGCATGGAGGAAAGGAACAGTTTTGTCCTCAGTAGTGTGCAAGGAAGAGAGGAACAGTTTTGTCCTCAGTAGTGTGCAAGGAAGACAGAAACAGCTTTGTCCTCAGTAGTGTGCAAGGAGGACAAGAACAGCTTTGTCCTCAGTAGTGTGCAAGGAGGACAGGAACAGTTTTGTCTTCAGTAGTGTGCAAGGAGGACAGGAACAGCTTTGTCCTCACTAGTATGCAAGGAAGACAGAAATAGCTTTGTCCTCAGTAGTGTGCAAGGAGGACAGGAACAGCTTTGTCCTCAGTAGTGTGCAAGGAGGACAGGAACAGTTTTGTCCTCAGTAGTGTGCAAGGAGGACAGGAACAGTTTTGTCCTCAGTAGTGTGCAAGGAAGACAGAAACAGCTTTGTCCTCAGTAGTGTGCAAGGAGGACAGGAACAGCTTTGTCCTCAGTAGTGTGCAAGGAGGACAGGAACAGTTTTGTCTTCAGAAGTGTGCAAGGAGGACAGGAACAGCTTTGTCCTCAGTAATGTGCAAGGAGGACAGGAACAGTCTTGTTCTCAGTAGTGTGCACGGAGGGGTGTCACTAAGATTTTTGGAACTTTAACGTCTGTAAAGTTAAAGCAAAGGAAGTCTTCAAGGCTTAACAGCAGCATTGGCACTGGAGCACAGTTAGAATGTTTGTAGCTGGCTTTTATGTGTAGGACATGGATGACAAAGGAGATTTTCGTTTTGATTTGATTCACTGCACTGAGTGTGAAAATAGGTGGCAGCTTTTCAAGTTGATAAATCCATTTCCCATGCATGGATATGTAAACTAACTGTAATTTTTTTTTTTTTACTTTCATCACACCAATAACAAACAACACAGTTTTCTTCTGTCTTCCTAAATATGTGTCAATATGTGTGATGCAAACATGATGTGTTTTGTCTTTATTTAGAAACTTGCTTAATTTGGAAGGAGGGTGTGAAGGGCGGACGGGGTGGGAAGGGCGGACGGGGTGGGAAGGGCGGACGGGTTGGGAAGGGCGGACGGGTTGTGAAGGGCAAACGGGGTGGGAAGGGTGGATGCGGTTTGAAGGGTGGATGGGTTGTGAAGGGTGGATGGGTTGTGAAGGGTGGATGGGGTGGGAAGGGTGGATGGGGTGGGAAGGATGGATGCGGTTTGAAGGGTGGATGCGGTTTGAAGGGTGGATGGGTTGTGAAGGGTGGATGGGTTGTGAAGGGTGGATGCGGTTTGAAGGGTGGATGGGGTGGGAAGGGTCGATGAGGGAGAATAGCAGAATGCTTGACTGTCTGAATTCCGCAAAAGGTGAATTTGTTGTTAGTATTCCTTGTTTACTGCCCCAACACTCACTGTCTAGCTGGTGGTTGACTAAAGCCTTGCTTACACAGTACCTCATTCACTGAATACCTCTGAGAGCTGTTTTTACAGCAGTCATTAATCTCA
>JAIPMN010002252.1:0-26116 GCA_020650975.1 Apostichopus californicus
ATCCATACATATATACATATATAGATATAAACGGATGAATGATGTCATGACGTTAATTGAATAAAATTTAATGTTGGGTCTAGTTTATGTAAAGAGAAATCTTTTATAGCTTATTTTTGTGGTTAATAACACAATTGTACTTTTCCAATGGTTCATATTGTGAGGAACCTTAGTGCTTCACTCCAGTGAATTAATCTAAGTTTTCATAACAGATTAATATAATTGAGGCTTAAAGTAGCTAATTATAACAAGTATCCCTCCCTCCTCCACCACCCCTCCCCCCCCCCTATCTACCATGAACATGGGGAAGATATTGTTCAAGTGTTTCAATTCCTACCACAGTGGATGTTAACTAGTATACTTTTTAATATCAACAGTTAGCCTAGATTACAGAAATTGAATATCAACTTTGTACCAGGCAAAGTTATTGTCTTCAGCTAATAGGACTCTGTGAGCTGTATTTATTATTTGAAGTGTAATATTAACTAGATTCACCCCCNCCCCCCCCCCCCCCTCCTCAAGACATGAGTTCATTAGTAAAGCATATAGTGTCTTCTATTTTACACAAAGGTGATGTACCCACAGAAAAGACCTCTGTAAGTATCATCACTTTTATCACCTTTGTTATTAAAGTTTGGTAGACAGAAAAATCTCTTGAAGACAAAACAATTTACTGCCACCATGGTTCTAATTGTGAAATAACTATGAGATTTCATGACGGCATGAGATCTTTTGCAAAATAAATGTTTCAGACTTTTTTCTTTTGTAAACTGTGTTCAGTGAAAATGGTTCAGTGAAAATTTGTCAGAACGATGGAACGTCAAGTTATTGTTTGAACGGTTGTTAATATTTTATGCATATTGATGTAACATATGGTATGCATATGCATAAGTATGCATATTGATGTAACACTTCAACTGTTGTAGCTGGCAGAATTAAGAGAGTGGTGTGCTAAGTTCTAACGTTTAGTGATATGGAGAGAGAGAAATGAATTATATACTGTAGGAAGGTTGGAGAGGAATAGAGGGTGAAGCAACAGCAAGGAAGCTAATACTGCAAGGATGTAATAATTAGTAAACATCTGTGGTGCATTAACATCCTGCTTGAAAAGACCAGTCCCTATCAAGCTTGCTGTCACAATACCCCATCATCTCAATGTCTGAGGCATCTGTAGAGACTCATCTTTAACACTCTTTTGGTTTCAAGCTTCAGCTCAATTCCATTGCTTTGTGAAGTGTTCAACTTTAAATTGCTGTAACCACTAGATTGATATAGATATAACCACTTGATTGAAACTGATATAACCACTAAATTAAAAAACTGATATAAGCACTAAATTGAAACTGATATTACCACTGGATTGAAACTGATATAACCACTGGATTGATACTGATATTAAATCAATTCTGTTTTTCATCCTCCATAGATCATGTGGAGTTGTCAACCATTACATGCTCAGTCAACCATAAATGGCAGCAATTGTGTGATAACGTAGGACTCCTATCCAGACTCTTGGAACTGCAGGATTCAGCTGGAATTGATCTGTTTGAGCCAGTATTATAGCTGTACCGTGTCCTAATCCTGATTTATAAGACATTATCTGGGCTATCTTTCAACAGGGAACAATCTTATTTTGAGGTTGACTAAATTGAAAGATGATCAGATGATGTGTAAGAGTGTGTCTGACTGAGTAATTTAACTTGAAATGAAAAGAAGGGTGTCAGTTGAGCAGACACAAATGACTTCGGGCATCTTCCTGCGGGCATCCCCAATGACTATCAACAGAATCTGTCAAGACAAGCCATGTGTTTGCATTTCTCTATTCTTGAAGGGAGATGAGAATTGAACTGGACTTATATTTGTGGCCAAAAGCAATGAACATAGTAAACTTTACAAGTTCACTTGGTTACATGTATTAGCTATCTTTAAAATGTCCACCACAACAGCATGTTACATTGTTTTTGTGCACTGTTACTGTAAACACTACAGAAGCGTTTCATTTACAACACTGTGTAAACTGGTAAATGTATTAGATACCTTTAAAATGTACACCACAACAGCATGTTACATTGTTTCTTGTGCACTATTACTGTAAACACTACAGAAGCATTTCATTTACAACACTGTGTAAACTGGTAAATGTATTAGATACCTTTAAAATGTACACCACAACAGCATGTTACATTGCTTTTTGTGCACTGTTACTGCAAACACTACAGAAGCATTTCATTTACAACACTGTGTAAACTGGTAAATGTATTAGATACCTTTAAAATGTACACCACAACAGCATGTTACATTGTTTCTTGTGCACTGTTATTGCAAACACTACAGAAGCGTTTCATTTACAACACTGTAAACTGGTAAATGTATTAGATACCTTTAAAACGTACACCACAACAGCATGTTTACATTGCTTTTTGTTCACTGTTATTGCAAACACTACAGAAGCATTTCATTTACAACACTGTAAACTGGTGTATATACAAGTACTGATAATCACATTGGATTTATGAGAGAAGGATTTGAAATCACCTTGAAATGACAGTGTTTACACATAAAAGCAATCACAAATCTTCTTTTTATAATATTTTACAGCCATGTTTTCTCTTTGTTTGTTTGTTAAAATGTTATCATAAAAGTCCGTCCTGTTATTTACAGTAATAATTTAATAAAGATCAAGGTGTTTCGAGGTTACTAGAAGCCAGCGTTTCTTGCATTTTTCATCTCACGTCGTCGTTGTAATCGTTGTCTTCTGATGAAAACGGAGTGATTTCGTCTTGGAGGTCTCGTCTCGCTATTCTCTGCCGCATTTCTTTCACTTCCCTCATCAGGTTATGTTCTTTCCTTTCGAGTGTATGTCGCCCTCTGTCTAAAGAAACTACAAAAAGAAAGAACATGCCAGATCGAATTGTTACGCAAACAAATCAATTCCAAAACTTGCTGATAAAAGAGGTCATACCATAGCGATAAACACAAAAGTAAATTTCGAACTATAGAGTGGGTGAATAAATGCAGGACAATAATGATTTAAACTGTTGAAGAGATAAAAGAGCCACTTACGAACAAAATAGTTTTACAAAAGTGAAAGTAGCAGTACATCCAACTACAAGTTAGATACTTAAACATGAGTGTGTTTCTTATGATGACATTCAAGTATCAATTGTGTTTTAATTTAGTGGAATATTTCCTGGTAAAAAAAAAAAATGCTTTTAGAGCAAGCAAATCCAGCACAAAGGGAATAAGATGGATTCTCAACTAGTAGTGTTTAAATATTTATATTCTCAACTAACAGTGTTTGAATGTTGATATTTTCATTTTTGTGTCATATTATGTGATAGTGGAATCTTTCTTGAATTGATAAAACTGGCTGAAGAACAACAAACAGAGAAAGGGATGTGTCCGCGCTGGGCGACCCCGCCCAGCACTAAAAATTACCGCCCAGCACTGTCTTAAAAACCGTGAATCCCGCCCATCACTATTTTCATCTAAAATCCTGACATTCCTAACAATATATTCAACATAAATTGGGCCTATGCCAAAATCATACAGACCAATAATGCATCAGTTACGCATGCGAGAAACATAACTAATGGCTCTCAATCGGTCCAATCTCTTTGAAACAAACTAATAACTTTTAGAAGATACGTAAAATTTCACTAAAAAAAATAATCAAAAAATGTAAATTGTTAGCAAAACTAGTACTTGTGTATGTGCTTACAAAGCTACACAAGTACCGGCGTTTGGCATCTGAGCACCTTCAAATATCGAACAATTTCTCAAAGGGTGGAGGGACACCCCCTCCCCTTAGACCCCTCCCCCAGGACGGCGATCAGTATACCCGGCCCTCAGGAAATCCTGGGCACATCCCTGCAGAGATATGACTAACCTTGATATCTCCCATCAGGACTGGAAGGAACTTGCCCTTCACTAATTAGCTCTGCATCATCGGGGTATGGCTTGTAAGAATCTGTGATTATATACAAAAACATTAAATGTTGTTTTCCTTACAGTCCCTAACTGAATGGAAAACAATGTATTAATGAATCCTGAAATTCATATAAAACTTTGCAGAATTGTGAAAGTCATCTGTTACAAGCAAAACTGAGAATACTAAGATGTTTATTATGAAAATTGTGATAGGTCTGTGCAGAAGTTCATCTATTTCAGAAATTTACTATAATAAATTAATAACACTTCTACAGCTCTAGGTGTACAAGTGTGTATTGTATCTTTAAGGTTTATGACCGTGTTGTCAACAAAGGAATCTTTTTAACTTCCTGCAAATGTTAATTTTTGGAAGAGCAAAGACATTTGTGAATAGAAATCCTAGAGATCAATACTTCCATTATCGTAAATATTTCGTAATAGTTTAGCAGACCGTATGCAGTGAGATGAATATAATAATAGTAATAATAAATTACATTTATATAGCGCTTAATACAGCGTTTCAAAGCGCTTAACAATGTAGGAAAGAGACAAAGGAAACCAAGGGAAAAAAAATATACACTCAAAATATAAAGCCTTGACTACTTCAGTGGAGGTTAAAGACCTACCTTCCATCTCCCGGTCGATTGGACTGTGGTTACCATGGTTATTATTTGCATTCCGTGATGCCATCAATCTCACGTCTTTATATTCTTGTTCCAGCCGTGAAGTTTTGTCCCTCTAAGACGAGATAAGCATGAAAGAAGCTAAGGATACACGTCACTTTGCTCTTGAGCATAATGTGCCTAAAAATGCGACTTAAATGAAGTCAATTTTTTGTAAAACATATCATCAACATCTCACTTATTCTAACAAAATCTAGAGCTTTAGACTTAAATTTCTATGCACTTTAAAAAAAAAAAAATTTAAATACATTTCAAGCCAGTCTTCTCTTTGTGACTTTCTTGTATGGTAAGAGTGTCAGTTACATTATTTAATAATCGAAATATGATTTCCTTGACAAATTATGCTTTAATACATGCATGAAAACCCAGATATTTTACATTTTGCTAAATTGAAGACAACCACCACATAATACCTTCAAACAGACACCGACTGGATTATTGAAGTCATTGCTGAAACACTCTCCTTCTTCATTTTATTTTGTGTGGATATCAAGTAACATTGAATGTAAGGGTGAAATCCATCAATATTTAATATCTTTATTTCTCTCTTATTGGCATTACTCCCCAAATTTCTTGATTAATGTAAGACATCTATATTTCAAGTAAAAACTCATGAAGCCAAACCAATTAGTCAACGCTTTACTTAAGAAAAGAAAATGAAAAAATCCCCAAAACCCACACCTATTATTGGCCTATTACCTGCTTCTGTCCACATACCTTTGTTTCTGTTATCTCATGCATAATTCCATGGATCTGCCTCTCCAGAATATCATTCTGATCATTCAATTCATTCAGCTGTGAAATCAAAAAATGTATCATTTTTATAGCACGGGCAGATATAATAATAATAATAATATAAGAATTTGTAAAGCGCTTTTATCCAGTTAAAAAAAACTGCTCAGAAGCGCTGCAGGAGCAAAGTACCCAAAATGAACACAACAGTTATTAAACAAATGGATACGCATTCATGAATAACAACGTATTGAGTTCTTTCTGGAAAGTTGACACATGCTGGATTGTTTTCAGATGTAAGGGGAGACTGATCCAGAGCTGTGGAGCCAATCTAGCAAAGCAACGTTCCCCATAGGTGGAAGTGCGAACAGTAGGAACAGATAGCATATGTTGTACGCTTGAACGAAGTACCCTGCTAGGTCTGTATTCTTGGAGAAGCTCTTGTAGGTAAACTGGGGCTAAACCATTCCTTGCTTTGAACACAAGGACAAGAATTTTATAATTGATTCAATTCTAAGCCAGAATATAAACTATTCTGGAGGTGTCCTGTTACACTGAAAGCACATAGATCACAATACTGCCAGCACTGACACAGACAAGATGTACCATGATTCAACATAATACAAGATTATAATTCTGTTGGCAAGATACAGACCTCTATACTCCTCAGATCCCGATCCAGGTCATCTAATCTTTTCCGATACTCCTTCTGTTTAGTAAACTCTGCTTGATTCTGATTCAGGTCAGAGTGGGCCATCGCTGCTTGTAAGCTCTAAAAGCAAAAAATATAAAAAAAATTCACTCTGTATCAAATATTGGTTTGACGATATCAGTTTGTCGAAAGAAAAAAATTTCATCAAGCAAGTAAGTTTAAGTCGTTCCAGTGATTTTCATGACTCTAGTCATGGACTCCAGACACTGTATTATCCCGATGGGAAAACGTTGACAGACTTGTTCAAGTCACTTTGAAACAGTGAGATAAGAGTCATGATTTGTTAATAAAGCACTTCCACAATGCAACAGGTCTTACAATGGCCTTTATATATTTGGTTTACCATTCTGTCTAAATAAATGTTCATTATGTTATGGGTATGATTAGCGGTGCCCTACCCAAAATGTTGTTGATTGCTTTTGGCATTCTATAGTGCGTATGGTGGGCGGAGCCTCAGCGTTGATTAACATGTGCCATTAACAACTTTAAAACTAACTGTTTTTTCATCTCTCCGTCTCACAGGTAAGATGTTGCTTAAACCCCTTTCATGTGAATATGAAAGTATTACTAGGTTGTTGATTAAATATTTGTCATTATTAAGAGTGTTTCATCATGACGGATGGTCTAGATTTGCCATCGATACATGAGAATTAATACTCGTTATAAACGAGACCGTCAGGTTTGCATGTACCTGTTTGTGTTATCATGGGCCTACGCATATTCGCATAACAATTACATACATACATATTAGACACTTATATAGCGCTGCTACATAGAGATCGTAGCGCTTTGACAACTTAGCCTTGGTCATTGGTTACTTGTCACACCTACACACCAAAGTGTGAGCAATTCAATCAATCTCTCCTGGGGCACCACAACCACGTGTCCCCAGGGGGACTTCCCATAGGGTGCAGCCACAAACCGGTGCACGCAACTATATTTACAAGTCACCTCACAAGTCCCCATTTATACACCTGGGTGAAGAGAGGCAATGGAGATAAATGCCTTGCCCAAGGACACAACGTAATGATCTGGCCAGGGCTCAAACCTGTAATCCTTAGATCACCAGTCCACTGCCTTAACCACTTGACCACAACGCCCCAATTGTTTGTCGTAAAAGTTCGATAAGTGATTAGTGGTACAAAATCATAATTTCCACGAGTCATATCAATACAAAAGTGATTTATTTCTTGATGATGTTAATAACAGTATATTATATGTATCAGGATGCCGCAGATGTGACATTTTAGGTAATTTCCTTGTACGTAATGTTGTTAAGTTGCTCAGTGGCCTAGAGTCATGAATAGGCTACAGCGTGTGCATTTGGTCGTTAAAGCTGTCATGAGGGGTGACGTCATTGCATAAGCAAAAGAGTAGGGGATTCCCAGAAATGATCCAAAAACTGCAATCACATAGAAATAAGCCAGATTGATTGTGCTGTTATCTATTGAATTATTAGAAAGAATGAGCAGGTTTCAGTTTATTATATATATTGTAAGAACTAGGAGTAGCCCTTGTTTATGTCAGGATGAAAGCCATTCAGATGCCTTTTCCAAATATGCAGTTAGGTATAAACGTGAGACTGCATAGTTATTGTTTTATTTATAGAGCGGTTGATTAACATGTGCCTTTAATAACAACTATAAAGCTAAACTGTTTTTTCCTCTCTCCGTCTCACAGTTTTACATGTAGCTTGGTGGACTGGTGCTTGGGTCCCTGCTGCCAGTGGGGGATTGAGAGATCTGGGTCTTAACAATTAGTTTTAAAATATCTTGAGCTTCTCAAACCTTTCTCTCGTTGTGCAGAAGATCTTTCTGATTATCTCTGTTCCTCTCCTCAGTCTTCTCCTTCATCTCAGCTTCTCTCCGCCTCTGTACCTCTCCATCACCCGTGGTTTGTTTCTCTGCATCCACTGCCTCCTTGGCTAACTCCTAAAACGAGGAATGACAAACGGACCTAAATGAACCGACGGACACCGTGAGCTAAAATTACTGTAACACAAACTTATACGTCAAATCTGTTTGCAAAAGGTCATTAACAGGTCATGATTTTACAGGTACATTAATTAATTACTACATTAATTAAAAGGACACTCAGAGTTGAAAACATTCATGTAAAAATATGGTGAAGGAGAAAGAAAAATATTTAGATGTGTACGTGTGAGTGTTGCCTACACTCATCTTTGCGAACTTTAAAACATGAAGAGGCAAATGAAATGTATGAAGAGTGCAGTTTCTTCCTTCAAAACTGATGTTTAAGTCTAACATAACATTAGTCATAGACTCTTTACAGAACAGAAACAAATTGAAACAAGGAACATACCAGGGTATTGGATTTTGTATTTACAATTCTACCTGCCCTTAACATGAGAAACAGCCCTGTATCAACTTAAAACTTGGCATGTCTGGTGTTAATGTTCTTCTAGAGAGAGAATTGATGAGTTCAATTGAACTCATCATGCTAGCTCATCATGCTAGCTCTCAAACATTGAAGCTTGAACATTGAAACTTGATTGATTTTGAGTAACATTTCATTTTTTTATGATTCTGGAGTGTACAAACTGACCTGTTGGAGAAGCTGTTTCTGTGCTTCCAGCTCGAACCTCCTGATTTCTACGGCATCTAAGGCAGACTGGGTCTCTTGCTCTCTGAGACGGACCTATAGAAATGATATTGCAATGATAACACTCAAATAAATTGTCAATCATGTCAGAAAAATATGTAAAATATGAAGGTATCATTGATGAAATGGGAGGGGGAGGGGGAACAAATATTAATGAAAAGAGAGCTGCATATTTACACACACAACAGAAGTTACACAGGTTCCATATGTTTACTTGATATGTAGACAGTTACACTTTGAGTTATACAAGGACAGTGAAACTCAATAGATATGTTGTCATAATGAGAGCAGCTTTTTTTGGTCTTTTGAAGATGCATGACATTATTTTTCCTCTCACCAGGCAGATGAGAAGGTTCAAATGCTGCTGATTTACTGTTGCATTTTATAAATGCAGTAGCATTTAGATTCAAGCCCAATTTAAACCTTCTGTTACATTAAGCTCAACTGAGACAGGAGTGTGGTGGAGGGAAAGGGAGGGGGATGGGTGGGGGAATGGAGGGAGGGGGATGGTAGATTATAACTGTCAGGTAAGTGTATGCTAAACAAGGCTGAACTCCTTTAAGGAGATCCTGGCGTTGCATAAATCATCCTTTAAATGTCAGCTTACTTTGCGGTTGATTTCACGGTCTAATCTGGCCAGTTCTGAGTGTTTGTCTTTCTTCTGGTTAGTCATGAATCTCTGTCTTGCTGCATCCAGTAACTGCAGCTCCTTCATTCTTAATTCTCTTTTCAAAGCTTGTAATCTGTAAAAGGAAGGTAATACCATTTATATATAACATTATACACAACACCTATATATATGACTTAATGCCCAAATGAGTATATCATCCAGGCCTGTCTTTAGAATGCCTGTTACTATAACAAGATCTAATCTAGGCCTATCCTGTTTTGCATATAAGACTTGAAGCAGATGTTGTTTTGAAATTCAGCAGTAAATAAGGTTCAATACCAGATATGTACTGTCACTGAGACGACGCTCAATGATGCTGAACAAGTCGTCAGAGGTTTTAACCCGTTTATTTGCACACATGGCTCAACAGGACCACGGTGAAAACTATAAATGAGCTAAATCCTCCGACTACTTGTTCAGCATCATTGAGCGTCGTCTCGGTGACAGTGAAAAAATCGTTACCGGGCAAAACCAACCGCACGACAAACTGCGGTATACAGGGGCTTACAGGGGTTTACTGCTGCTTTCTGGGGTTTACGGCGGCTTTAAATCTGCTATAGTAGCACATGCGACGCCTCTCTGAACCAGGAGAGGAATGAAGCATATGTACCTCACATAATACGTAAGTATGCATCGATTACGTAAGTATGCAAAGCAAGGAGGCGGGTATAAAAGGTCACACCCTAAACAACATTGGGCAAGGGCATTGATGACCTTTGCCCGACTTGACCAAGCAGAAATTTCCCTTTGGTCATGCTTAGGAAATAACACACATCGGCAACGATGACAGGTACATCAATAGTGAAGGAAAAGAAATACTCAGTGAAACTTTTATAACACACTTCATTATACTTACTTGAATGAAATTGTTGGAAACTGGTGATGTCAAAGTTAAAATGATACAAACACAGCTGCTTAAAAAAGAAACAGGTCTACCCCCAGGAGTACCTCAGTCACCAGATGAACATGCATACCCAAAAAACATTATAAAGTGATATAATACCAATATTAAAGAAAATATCAAGTGACAAATTTGACTGGTAGCTAGGTCAAGTCCAACATTACTACTCGTATTACTTGAATCGGTTTACCCGATCCTAGATTTGCTCCGTATATGGGGCAGTGAACGTCGACCAAATAGACAGTAAGGGCTAAATCCTTTAACAAACGGTACTTGTCTTTCAAAACCTAAAGGATGTGTAAAAGTAAGTTGGCCTGACGTTTCGACCCTAGCAGGATTTTCTTCAGAGGCTAAATGACAAGTAACAGTAACACAAGGGACAAAAATACAGACAGGTTAATGAGCGTGGTGAACACAAAGAGATAGATGTAAGGGGATTAGTAGACAAGGGATGGAGAGAAGAAAGAAAGAAACCAACAGGGGAAGAGGAGAGGTAGGAGATAAACACACAGTGGAGGGACAAAGAGAGGATTAAGGAAAGGGGTAGGGAATACACTGGAGAAGGACAAAGACAGAAAGGTGTGGAGAAAAAGGGGTGGAAGAGAGCTATGAGAAGAGGAGTGAAAGGGGGGGGGGGCAACTAAAGGAATTAAGACTGCTCATGATGGGAACAATCAGAGAAGAGGATGTAGGGGGCCAGGGTAAGATTACGACTGTTTTAATTCAACCAATGATCACATCCCACTTCTCGTCCTTACTGCAGCTCTGTACAAACCTGATCTTCTGATCTGCTATTTTTTGTTCTTCTTCTGCCATTAATCTCCAGCGTTGCTCCTCTGCTGCCCTCAGTACTTCCTGTTCCCTGTACCAGGTTTCTTCCGCCTGTCGTCTCTTCTCTAGTTCTCTTTCCAGCTCAGCCGCAGCTTGTCTCTGATGGAGGTAGTCGAGTTCATCTCTCCTTATCTTGTCTCTTTCTTGCGTCTGAAAATATATCGATATTAATTTTGTTACCTCCCCCGATAAAATGACCTCGAAACCTTGTGAATTTCAACAGCGGTTTGAAGCAGCATTTGACAGGTCATACAGCAATTGTGTCATAAGGGAGTGTGCAAGAACGTACATACCACATCATCAGAAAATGAAGACAATCTTTGCAAACTGTTTATGGAATCAAAGTAAATCTGGTAATCAATAGCAGTAATCACAATGTAGTTTATAATCTAAATTAGATAAGAAATTTAAAAGTTGAGGATCCCAAAATATTTTCCAGGAGGTTCTATTTAAGCCACCAAATTATTCCAGGATGCTAAAGATCGGAAGATTAGACCATTCAAAGACTCAATTGACCGTACCTAACCATGTTTGCTTATTCTAGCATATGCATGGGAATTGGAAATGACCGAGTCATTCCAAAGCAGGCCACATCTTTGCAAATGCCTGCATATAGTATTTTTATTTTAATTATTATTATCATCAAATAGAATGAATTGATTTACCTGATAATCTACAACAAACTTTGGATATTTGTTGAAGATTGGATATTGTCCTTTGGTGAGAGGCTGAAACTGGTCTTTCCCGGGAATGATGTCTTCTGGTGTAGTCTCCTGTAGGTTGTAGGCGTCCTTGATCACCGAGGAGATGTTGACCGCATTACAATGATGAAAATAGTACTACACGAGAAAGAATCAAACAATTAAAACACAGGTACCGTTCCTCGGTATCAACCAATAACGGCTATATAATAATGGCTATGATACTTTATAACATTTACCAATTTCCCTATATATGTTGTAATATTCTAAACGATAATGTACATATTGTTTTATGGAATAAGGGATTATAAGTTTTCAAAATCAAGTCACAGCTACTCACGAAACAATTGCCAGTGAGTAATGTTAGCAGCTTTGAAGATACATCAGTCAGGGATCCCAGTTGGGATTACTCATAGCTAAGTCTTATAAACAATAAATAAATGAGGTCCACTCAGTATGGAGAAGAATAAAAATACAAAATATTGATATTCTGAACTAATCAACTATCCTTATCATGCCACCTGTTTGAGTGAGCAGATCTCCAATAAAGATTCAAGAAAGCTTGCTCATTGTGGAGTAAAATTACTACAAAGTACAAACCATCGATATTCTGACCAATTCTATCAAGATAAAACTGTTAGAGCTAGCCATGACTTAAACAGAATTTTTCCAAATATGAAGTGGCATTAATACAAAATATTGATATTCTGCACTAATCTGTCATCCTTATCATGCCACCTGTTTGAGTGAGCAGATATTTCAATAAAGATTCAAGAAAGCTTGCTCATCGTGGAGTGGATTTACTACAAACCATCTATATTCTGAACAATTCTATCAAGATAAAACTGTTAGAGCTAGCCACGACTTAAACAGAAATTTTCCAAAAAATGAAAGTGAAATTAAATACAAAATATTGATATACTTAATGATTCCATCAAGGTATTGTGGATAGAGCTACCGCCTATCCACAGGTCACAGAAGGTTGACTCATTATGAAGAGAGGTATTATTAAAACTAAGTTGTACCCTCATATTAATATCATAATTCATTTGACATCAACTTACGTTAAAATCATCGACATCAGTACACTGCAACAGAGGTCGCCTTGCATTCATTAGATACGAAACTATGGCAAACAGGAAGAAGGAGGAATTCTGGGATAGCACATTGTCCCAAAGCTTCAGCCAATCCTCCTTGGTTAATACCTCTGACATCAAAGTGTGAAGGAGAGGCCAAGCGTAAACCTGAGAGCAAAATTATCGTCGAGTTTTAACGTAATCATATTTTTAAAAAATGATATAAAACAGAGAATGAACGAAAGAAGCTCATTAGTCCAGCTATTGCCTTCTGTCTTGGTAAAGCTGACCGCCAATAAAGACGTAGCTTATTTGCTTGCCCAATTTTGAATTTCGTATGAAGTTGGATCTTTTTTTTAAAATAATTTATTCAAATATTTACAATAAATATCTACATTAGTTACAAGGTGTGTCACTATGATCCTAGTAGCATCTTCACCAAGGCACGTTGGAAAGAGATTACAAAAAAACAGTAACACACAGAAAATGGACAAGGCAAAAGAAGAAAACGGTGACCATGGAAACCAACATAATTTATTTTACAACAATTTATTCCATATTTTGGATTGGTTTACTTCAGGCATCCTCCCATACAAGGTTTACCTCTTATTAGAGAAATGTTTACTTCTGCCAGATTAGTGTGAAATTCCCTATGAACTTTGAATATGTTTTTTACCTGTGAAGAAATGTTGTAAGTCACAAAATGTTGCAAAAGTTTCTTGTCGTGGAAAGCTAGGATGTTCTCGACGGAAGATAAGACATTGATGGGAGGATTTGGAAAGAATTCAAACCAATGCTGGCACCAGTTAGCTGCACAGTGGATAAAATAGTGAAAATTAGATTTTCAAAAATAAAACAAAACTGTTAGCAAACTGCTTATCCACTAAAGAGCCTGTGTAAGAGAAAGTGTAAAAGAAAGAGGGCCTGACGTTTCGATCCTAGCAGGATCTTCTTCAGAGGCTGAATGTAACCGAAACGTCAGGCCCTCTTACTTTTGCACAGAATTAGATTTTAAAAGAAAAGGAAAAATGAAGAGTCATGCTCTGAAGAGGAAATGCCTGGTTGCATTTTATCACTAAACTAACATAACTCTAGTAATTTGTGATAATTTTTCTCTCAAATGCCGTCAGGTCAAATTTCATCCCATTGGAAAAGCTGTAAGTAGCTGCTAAACAAAACAAGGCTTACCAAAAAAAAAAAAAAAAAAAAAAAAAAAAACGGAGGAAATTTCAGCTTCTAATATGATTCTCATAGAGCTATTTCCCAGTTCATGTAAGTTGCTGGTTTAATATATATGACTATATTAACCATTCAGATGTTTGTTTCAGCAAAAAAAAAACTTTTTTACGGTATTTAATAAACATCTGCTTTATGACTAATAATGTAATAAACTCACAAAAATTATTTTTGTGATTGTGTATTTAGTTAGTGAGATGTGGTTTATTTGCCAACATAACCATTAATATTAAACCAAAGGCATTGAGTTATCATTTTTAGGAAAGATTAACTCCCCAGGAATTGTTTAAGTAAGATAATTTATGCAAGGCACAAAAAAAAACAGTCAAATTTTTTTTCAGCCTTTGTCCCTGACGATGATTCTGCTAAATGTTATCAAAGCATCGGGTCTTATTACCTTTAAGAATTCAAAAGTGGTTTAGTTTTCCACTAATTTTCCTTTTAATATGGTGTCAGTGAAAAAAACCCGGTAATTTCAAGCATTACAAAAGACATCAAAAAGTAAAATTCCTTAGTTACAGTGGCAGAGTAGGTCTAAATATCCCATGTTTAAATTTGTGCTAGACATAATTTGAAGCTCATCTATTAATATCTTTCATATTATTTCACTGCAACACCCTTAATATGCAACATTTAACAGGTCAAAGGTCAATTGAACTCTTGTAACAAAGCAAATAACATTCATTTTAAATTACAACTAGTATTATTACCAAGCCAAACCCCCCCCCTCCCCAAAGTACATGTCAATACATACCTAAGACTGTTGCCACCACTTCAAAGCAGATTAGTTGATTGTTCTGAAAGAGCTTGACAAATGGAAAGGCCAGCATAGGAAGGTATTCTAGCTCTCCAAAGATGGCCGACCAGTGAGCTAGAGAAGATAGTGTCCTTCCAGACAAAGAATGAAACGGATATTTGTTGTGTTTCCTTGAAACTTGAACACTCTCGATGTTATTACTAGATGAATTATACATAACAATGAAGCCTTCTACACTCTTTTTGTCTTTTAACATTTATTAAACGGAGCATAATTTGGAGGGAAACGCTAGCGGTGTAATCCTAGCAACGGTTTGACAAGACACAACTGATGTCACTGACCGTTAGCCATTCTTAGGTTTGCTGATGCATATTCATAGTACATATACCACAGCATACTCAGTGGTTGTACAGATGCAATTACACCTGTTCTGGGTAGTGTTTGCCTGCTATTACATTGTTTAAAGTTTGTATTTTTCATTGCATTAAATGATGAAAGTACCAGACTTTCCTGGATGTTTTCCATGCAATGACCTAATAGCATAATAATAGGGGAAGTACAAGAAAATGCAGAAATGGGAACAGAAACTGACGTTTAGTCTTTCAATTTCTCTTTGACAATTGAACAGGGAACTGGGTAACTAGGAACATCTGTGTCTGTTCTTTTATGACAACAAGGAAATTAATTATAACCATATTGACCTAGTCATAAGATAATTTTAACTGTCTCCATTATTGATTGATGACTGAGCAATTAGTTACAAAGCAACCATTAAAATCTATACAGATCACTATTACACGGACGTTTATCAATCTTGATGCAAGCCACCTGCAGGATTGTCAACCTTTGAAGCCACAAAAGCTAGTTAGCTTATGTTAGCATATGTTAGCTTATGTTAGCTTATGTTAGCATATGTTAGCTTATGTACAAACTCAACTTTGATTAGAATAGAATGGCAAAGAGAATAAGAATGAAATGGACTTTAATAACGAAGTGCATACATGATTCATTTGATTCTATGACCTCACCACAAAGACATTTTCATAAAATATGTAATCATCCTACAATACGTCAACAACATGCAACACTGTATGCAAACAACATGCAATAAGTAATCAACATACAATTTGTTGACAACATGCAATATGCAATCAACATATAATATGTAAACAATGCGCAATATGCAAACAACACACAAAATGTAAACAACATGCAATACTGTATGCATACATCATTCACGAAGTAAACAACATACAATAAGTAATCAACAACAATATGTAAATAACATGTTATATGTAAACAATGTACAATATGTTAACAACATGCAATACTGTATGCAAACAACATGCAATAAGTAATCAACATACAATTTGTTGACAACATGCAATATGTAATCAACATATAATATGTAAACAATGCGCAATATGCAAACAACACACAATAATTATGTAAACAACATGCAATACTGTATGCATACATCATACACGAAGTAAACAACATACAATAAGTAATCAACAACAATATGTAAATAACATGTTATATGTAAACAATGTACAATATGTAAACTACATGCAATACTGTATGCATACATCATACAATAAGTAATCAACAACATATAATATGTAAGCAATGTGCAATATGTAAACAACACACCATATGCAAACAACATGCAATACTGTATGCAAACAACATACAATACGTAATCAACATACCATATGTAAACAACATGCAATATGTAATCAACATGCAATACGTACAAAATATAATGTGTAAACAACTTTGATATGTAAACACCATGCAATACCAATGTAAACAACATATATGTGAACAGTATGCAATATGAACAACGTGCAATAAGTAATCAACAACAATATGTTAACAACATATAATATGTTAAACAGTGTGCAATATGTAAATGACATGCAATATGTAAACAACATACAATATGTAAACAGTATGCAATATGTAAACAACACACAACAAGCTACTAAATAGCGAGATTGTTGTACTGTTAATCACATAGATAGAATTTCTTAAAGTATGGGTAAATGTGATGTTCATTGATAATAGTATGTAGGTGTATATGGGAAGTGGTTGGAGGAGGGGAGTTGGGGGGGGGGTTAATATTACCTCTGGAGAACCCTGAGAAGCCTCCTGCTCTTGATGGGATAATCCTCATGGAGTTTAGCCCAGGCCAAGTGTGTTCCTTTATCAATCAGGCTACTAAATGCAGAGTGGTTTTCAGGGAGTCTTAGTAGAGAACGCCATATGAACATTCTAATGTAAGATAAAATAATAGAAATTCTTGTTATGATGATTAAAACGAAAAACCAGTTCTGACAATATGAATTTCAGAAGAAAAAAAAAAAAAAAAACCTCGAAAAAGTATTTGTATGACAGGACCGCAAAGAAGAATAATATAAATTCAATTAAAAACACGCTATTCAACGATGAATCAGTTTATGCTTGAGCAAATCCCACAATAACAGGTCTCAATTCAACACATCACTGAGCTAACACCAAAGCTTAATTTGCAGTTCTTGAATGAGTGATTGTGGACTGTAAGTGGAAGTAAAAAACTTCCTCCAATAATGCCTACAACACCCATAACTTCCTACCATGCAATTCAATGCTGCAGTGATATAATTCATTAACGCAATTTAGTTTAGCACAATTTTTGTTTGCACGTAAAGAAGCATGCTACGTTACTACTAAATTTAATAACTAATTACCATGTTTCCATTTAAATTTCAAATTTCTTTTTCATATGAAAGTGGCTAAAACAGATGTGCAGTTAAAAGAGAAGAGTAGATACTAGGAATAAAGGAACCTACAAAAACAGAAGATATGCTAATTTTTTGGCCATACCTGTATTTCTCTGGGTATTCACCAAAACCAATCAAGATATTTTGTAGCTTTTTCAAGTCCATTCCCTCTGGTAATGCTGAAAACTGGAAAACCCAACTCACAGTTAGATTGAGTAAAATTGCATATGATCTTATGGGATACATTGAGAGAGCACCTACTAGCCTTTTTTTGACAGAATTCCTCTCAAAACATAGACAAAGGAAAGATAAAAATATTACCCAGCAAACAATGGCTCAATCAGGCCCATAGCCAAGGGGGGTGTTTTGGGTGTTCAAACACCCCCCATGGCACAAGTGCCCCCAAAAAATATATGCAGAAAACACCAGTGACTTGGAGAGATACGCTAGTGATAATTATCGCACTCTCCTTCGGGCCTCACTCGAATCTCTTCCAATCCTCCTTACAACGATGCACTTTGTACTGTATAATATACCGTTAACTCTTTGGGTTCCCAGTTTGCTTGTCAACAGACTTCTACAGTCCAAACGAAGGGGAACTCTATAGGTCCGCAATTCCCTTGATCTTTTTATCTCTGATTCCCCAAATTATCCTTCTTACAGTTCAAACTTTTGAGTTGAAGTTGAACCAAGTTGCTTGTAAATTACATATATTGAGAAAGGTATCTCTTTAGGTTCACATTTTCCTTGCATCAATAATTGAGTCTATCTAGGATTACATTTTTCTGATGTGAATAGAATTATTCCACAAAATAATTATCAATATTCTTTTGCATGATTTGAGCTCAAACATTGCACCATTTTGCATCTAGAGGCCTTAAAATTCCATTTTCACCCCCTCCCCTTAAACCCCTTCCCCATGTCAGTCTCCAGCAAAACACCCCCCATGAACAAATCCTGGCTATGCGCCTGGGCTCAATATACTCTCTTCACGGACTCTATAATAACAATATCCAATACTGAAACTCATATGATAAATGTAATTGAGTTATTCTCAATTGGCAAGTGGTTGATAATTTGGATAATTTGCAAACAAGATCGACCACCCTAACCCATAATGGTGAGGCGTGTTGTAAGAATAACAATACGGTTTAAATCGACCTTCCATGAGTTTTTGATCAACCTTAACGTTAAACTGTAGTTAGAAGTACATGAGAGCAAAATGGGGGTTGGCAGTATTGTAACTATAGCCGTAGAGGATCACTAAGTATGGAAGGCCGGGAATGCCAAAAATGTCATACAAGTAACTGTGGAATGCCAAACAATTAAATATCATCACAGAGGCGGCGTAGTTTAATGTAGACGGCTTACCACATGATGTTCCATCTCCTGGCCATCCTCTTCCTCCTCTCTGCCAACAAAATGTCCGTTACGGTTAAAATTCTTCTCACGTCTCATTTTGTTCTTGATCTTAGAAGGTTCGAGGGTAATAGATCGCCCGTCTTGACTCCGCAGTCTGCTGCCCCCAACAGCCTTTACCAGTGGAGGAGGAGGCTACAATAAGAAAGAGACCCAATGAAGTAATTTCCCTCCCTCCGACCGAACATGAGAAGGAGCCTTGCTAGAGAGAACCGGCAATTAGGAGACTATAGGACCAAGACACTGTCCTTGAAATACGTTATAGTGTTATGATTATCACATTTTGACATCCATCGTATTTATCTTAAGTGACCTTTGACCCACAACAAGTATAACAGTGACCTTGTATCCATCGTATGTATCCACATGCCACAGTATAACATTAATCATCCTTGTGATACTCCTTAGTTCATTACTCCTCGTTAGATTAATCCACTCTCAGATCGTTACCAGGTTTCGACCTCCATTGACTTTGACTGCTACCTTCCCAAACAGGAAAGATACTCACTCTGTTATAATCTGTCATTAAGGCTGGGACGCTGTAGACTTGAAGGATTCCACTCTCGGTTGTCGTGACGATATGTCTGCCCGCTGGACTCATGGCAACCATCTGTATGCGATCATCCAGGGTGCCCACATCAAATAATAACTTGCAATTATGAATATGCACAAATCTCACGATTCCATCTTGACTCAGAACCCCAACAATCTAAAAAAACAAGGAAAAGGAATATATTTCAAAAAGGAAACAAAGGCTACTCTTTTGAGATACCCTTAGGACTTTAAGAAGAAACTCAGCAAAGATGACAGTATTTATTGCTACATTTGTTATTATCTTGATGTCGAATTATTCATGGATGTGGGCTGCAACAATTGCTCTCTGGAAGGAATGCACCTAGTGTAGCCTACTTTGCATATAACAAAAGAGAGAGACATCGTTAAAATTGTCATTAACTGCCGAGGATAATTGCCATTTAATTGCACCATATCCAGAGATCAGAAATACTGATAATAAAATAGCATTGGTACAGATAATTGAGCTAGCTACAACAGAAATTCCCAATGGAAAAGTTATAAAGGGATATTTGGGTACTGTTAATATATTATTACAAATTGGACTGCATAACAAACTTGTCGTAATTTTGCATCAAAACCAATGTCATCATTAACATTTTGAATCGCGAAGAAGAGACATCGGTGATTACACCTGGCAACAGCAGAAAGAATGATGTCACCATGGCAACTCAAGATGTGAATGTGTTTCTCACTTTTTTTGGTCATATTAAGTTATTAATATTCAAGTTAAGAGTGTGGAATATTTCTTTGAAGGATAAAGTGTGCCTTTTTTATGCCTCCAGAATATCCCGCAACATGTTATCTTAAGAAAAACCTAAGCCATCTAGTTTTTAGTCAGTTTGATGTGGACAAGATGTAATAATATGGTCGTAACCCAGACAGATGTCCAAGTCAAATTGAAAAATGGTGAATATTACATGGCACGATCAAAGCTTCAATACAAGAAAAGTAACAAGCTTATGTGAAAGGAATTTTTTTTTGCAATTCCTTCTTTACTTTTGATCAGCTTCTTTCCTTTTTCTCACTTCAGGTCAAAGTTGATAATTTTCAGTGTTTTTAGGCATCGTGCAGTCGATTAATGCAACATTTTACTCTGGTGAAAATATGGTATGGTCTATGGTTTCGTAAAAAATCTAATATATCACCGCGGTAGATGAAAACCTACTTGGGAAGCACCGCCGTCAAAGCTCTCCGGCAGAAACTCGACCTGCTTAATGACTTTGACTTTGCTCGGCATTTCAACGACTCTGAGAAGGGATCTGGTGTCCAAGGACCAAACGTGAAGGAACCTGCTCATACCGCCGGCGACTAGAAGTCGGCCATCTCTGAAAAGACAAGAAAAGAAGTAAAGATCCAGCATCGTAATAATCTGTGAATGAAAACAACCTGAAACAAGTCAGGGATATACATTATCAATACTAAGTGTTTGGTTAGTATACCAAGGAAAATCAGGCAGAGAAATAGCTCCCTCCTCACCCCCTCCCCCCCACCCAACTACCTTGAAAGAACACAGTCAATGATATTAAGCCAAACTATTGTATGCAGCAGTGATATGAAACCTAATTGCAGTTTACTTGGAGGGAACTGTTTGTTTGAAATGATCAGAACATACCTGTAACTCGATGAGAAGGTGACCTATAGTTAGATTTACTCTGTATCGCTCAAAGCGAATAAATATTCATGAATTTTTCACTTTTTGAAATCTGAATCCTGATGATAGCATGCAGGAGGATGTCGCGCATGCTCATAATGACATGCTCTTATGTTCTATTGCATATATCCTAATTACCCTGACCCTGTTCGGCAAGCTATTACAATGTTGTTACATGGTCCTCATCACTCCTGGCTAGATCAACGAGGAGATCGTAGTCAGCAAGTTAATTAGGTCGGACTTTATAATTCTAACGCTAGTCGACACTGAGTGTCGTGTAAGAGATTTAGTATTAATTAATTAAAATTAATTAATGAAATTTTTTTTTCTCGCTTTACCTGGGCGTCGAGAAAGCCTTATAACCCGGATTGGCACCCTCGGCTGCTGGAAGCTGATACTTGCATTGGAGAGTGTCTGATTCCCAAGCAAAGACAGAATCGTCACGGAAACAAGTCATTATGACGTTGCTCAGGGGCAAGAAAAACACCTGGGAGACAGAAGCAGGATGAAGTCATGCTAATTAATGATGGTCATTAATTACGGTGTTACTATCTCGAGATGACACGTTACTTGATAAACAAGTCATCAACAACCAAATGCTTATCAATGCAGTTGATTATTTTCCCCTTCTGCCCCACTCCCCCTCCCCCCGACTCATATGCCCAAGACTGGAACCCCAGTACAATATTTCCACCTGCGTCCTAAACCTCTCCCTACCTATCTTTCCCCTTCCCCTCACCCCAACCCCACCTTCCATATGTTTTACATCAACTGCTACCACATTGAAAACAAGTACTGCACCAGTTTCGTGTTTGATGTTAAGATAAAGTTTCAAGTGTTTTCTAAATTGCTGTCTTGTCGTAAGACCTCAAGCAACCAGACTTAAGTAGTTAAATATGGAGCGTTCAAATCAGATAGAAAAGTTCATCAAAACTTGAAATTGATACTGGAATAAACTGAAACTACTGTACTCTCAGATTGTGACAAATTCACCAGGAAAGCAGGTTTGAAGGCTTAGCATTTGTATTTGTATAATTAGCTACATGCAACAGTGCCCAAAGTAATATTATGATTGCAAAGTGTACTATAAATAGAGATATATATATATATATATTGACATATGTCAGCCAATTTGATTGTAATTCCATTCCATCAGTTTTTGATAATTCAAATGGTGTCAATCACCTAATTGTTCTCTTTCCATTACTAAGCATAATAGATCAAATTCTTTTTCAATGCATAATTCAGTATAGAGGTAACAATATTTTGTGTCAATGATTTGAAGAAATAGCACCCCGGATAGAAACAAAAGCAGGCATTCTTTGGAAAACCCACGCATGATGGTTGACTGGCCAGGTATAGCGTTTACGTATATTTGTTTGTAATAACGGTCCCCAGTAGAATATATCTGGGGTCTATTGTAAGCTGATCTTTTTGTATTGGAAAAATATCTTTTTGTTTAGGGAAAAAAAAGGGAAAAATACCCTCTGTGTGTCTTAGACAACAGCAATGGACCCCTTAGAATTATTTTCTGGCGCCAAGCCTTTTTTCTTTTGTGCAGAATCAGTACCTTGATTATTTCTGATATTTGCCACACGTAGTATGTGATGTCTGCTTCTCTGTGATTGTATTGCAATGCTCTTGTTTTGTATGAATCTGTGTGTGATGCTTCATTGCTTTCAGTTTTCGAGTGTAATATTCGATCGCTAAAATTGAACTTGAATAAATAATGCTGAAGAGGCCATACACAAGTTACACAACATCACCAGTGAATTTGACATTGCACCCTCCCCCCCCACCATGCCTCCCCCACCTCAAGAAAATAAGAATAATAATAATAATAATAAAGAATACCCATACAGGACCAGACAGAAATTCTCCATAATTATAGACATTCTTGTAGGATGTAATTAAAACATATCATTAATTAATTTGAACAAAAATAGTCAAATTCTCCTAAGGTGTTCTACAAGTATACATATTACCTATCTCAGACTTTGATGTTAATAATGAGACACACCATTGTTGTTTATTTTTTGTATTGTTTTATGAAACACTGGGCACACTGCTATGCAAGCAATTACACAACAATAGAAACAATGATTTAACAGTTCAGTCAGTATAGTTTTAATTTCCAAATTTGACTACAATTACTAAAGTTGAATTTCTCTGCCGATGGCAGGCAATGTTGAGGGTTAAAAATTTTGTTTGGCAATGTTGTAAAATTGAAGTGAAGTTTGTTTAGAACTACTAAAATTACGAAGTGACCCGGTTTCTCTGTGCAAATGAAAAAACTGGTACAGAACCAATTTTGCATAGTACTCTCTGAGCTATACCTAGCTATGCATAGCATTTTTACGATGCACTATTCAGGTAAATTACAAAACAAATTGATCAAGATACGTACTGTTAAGTATTTCAGTAACCAGGTTGGCAACATGCCTGGTAGTGATGGCACAGAGGTATAAACAAACAGTATCTTTTTCTATTCATAAAACTCACCTTGGAGATGCCTACAGCTTCTTTGATATTCAACTTTCGTTTTCTAGTAAAAGTGTCCAAGTCCCAGAGTAGTGCCGTGTCATTAGAGGTTGTGAGGGCGTATCGTCCTGCCGCATGAATTGAAATTGAATGGACTGGGCTGGAGTGTCCCTTCATCCAAGCCACCATTTCTCTAGAATCTGAGAAAAACAAATGAATATATGGGTCAATACTTGCCCCCCCCCCCACCATTACCCTCCCCATAGTGCACTATGCAGATTTGTATATGCATAGTATGTGACTGACTTTACTGCAAAGAGACTGCATAACACATGCATTCAAGGTATACTGAATTATTTGGTATGGTAATCTTCTGCTTCAAATTGTCTGTATGCATGTAACCCACCCCCCTCCCACCCACATCTTCTACAAACCCTATATCAGAATAGAATCCAAAATTTGGTGATTTGATATGGAATGACCCACATGTATATATACAAATCTGCATAGTGCACTATGGGAAGGGGGTCAGGAGGGGGTGGGGAGTCAAAGAGTATTACACAGAACTCTTTTCATATATATATGCGACCAGCATAAAACAATGTCAACACATTATTATGTACCTAAGAATGGGATTCATGATGGCGCAGTACTGTAGACCAATTTGAGCCCTCCTATGAGAACATTCCGGGAAAATCAGGTATTTAGATGATCTTTTCTGTGAACATATGATTTTGTGCTTCCATCGACACAGTTGATAGTCTTGTGAGCCTTATTACAGCACATTGGCACAATACCAAACATAAAAATGGTCGACAATATGGAGGAATGGTTTTAACCAAAACAAGCAAAATCAACTGCCCTCCCTCAAAAGAGGGGGGTAGGGTGGGGGGAGAGGAGGAAGAAGAGACATTCCACAATTAATAACCAATTGGTATTTGAAAAGAACTATTGAGTTTAAAAAATCAAAATGAGATTACAAAATTATGACTTTAAACGTCAAGATTTTGAGTCCCTATAGATTTTCTTTTCAATGTCCCTATTAAGTCACCATAACAAAAGTATTGGAAAAATGCCAAAATAATATTCGGTAGAATAAAAAAATCAGTCATGCATATTTGTCACAGTTTAGTAAGAGGTAAACAATAACGAGGCTGGTGTAGGGAGGGGAGAGGGAGATTTGCTTAAGGCTATGAAATTTTAATACAATACCTCAACCTTTTAGAGTAAACAAGGTTGATAATTGAGGAAATAGTTTACATGACATTGAAATAACGCTCTGCAAATTGAATGGTCATAGCCATTGCAAAGATTGCAAAACTATTAATTAAAGGGGAACCTTTGCATGTAGGATAAGGTGTATTCTAAAGCTAACAAAAACAGAATCCTTATGCGTCAATTATAATCATGATGAACCTTTCATTACGCAAAAAAAACAAAGAAGAAGAATTTTCAGAGATGTGACAATATATTTACTGTTTAGCTGTAAAATGTCTTCGTCTTGCCCATCAACTTAAGCCTTTGAATTATTATAGGTTTTATTGTCTAAGTAACAGGGGTGTTAGTTTCAGAATTTGGCAGATGTTCAACGGTTGCATAATGAGATGCGAAAGTACTTGCATACCAACGTAACATGCATAATGAGATGCGAGAGAGAGAGTGAATACTAGACTTGTAGTAAGTCTGCATCTCATATATACAACCTATAGCTACCTGTGCTTGTAATCACTCTCACATAATTCATTATTTTCTTCATTTTGTATTTCTTCTGTTGATAATAGTGTAAGATTAAGCACTATAATTTTCAGCCATGGGCCTTGTGCTCGTACTGAAGGGAATTAAATCTTGCACTCACACTGTATCAAAAATGCTCCAGCATGCCTCATGAGATAAGCGAGAGTGTGTGCATACCAGGATCATAGACACCAACCATTCAGGGACAATTTTTAATGGTAGCCTGGTCGTCCGAGGACCAAATTTCTGTTGGGACGACCAAAGTCAGCTGCGGCCAACAGGGAAAAAGTCCTTGAAGAATTTGCCCTGAGCATGTTGAATGACATTGATACATACCAACATCAAAGCACTTTAGTGAGCAATCTGCCAGTCCCACTAGGTATTCTGTCTTTCTTCTCAGGGTGAAAGCTAGAGCTGTACTAGAAATGCCCGTTTTCTGAACCAGTTGATACCTGCAATGATTTTGAAACCCAGTGTTTGGCAATTCAACATATAAGAAGCTCATTATTTTTTTTAAAGAATTGCTTTCCATTAAACCTTCATGATATTGCATCTGTACAGAGCTGTAACCAGCCTTACCCAACTGGGTGAGGGAAAGGGAGGCAGAGGAAGGGATGGAAGAGGGAGAGGAGGGGGGGG
>JAIPMN010002253.1:0-12618 GCA_020650975.1 Apostichopus californicus
TATTATTATTATTATTATTATTATTATTATTATTATTATTATTATTATTATTATTATTATTACTATTATTATTATTATTATTATTATTATTATTATTATTATTATTATTATTATTATTATTATTATTATTATTTCCACTGACCCCCTCCCCTTTCCCAAATCCTACTCATTCCCTATAAGCATCATTATGCACACTTTCTTCTAACCAGAAAAATGCAAATGGATCAAATGAAAAGAAGTTGTAGATGAGAATTTATGTGAAACGGGACCAACGATTCTCATCCCTGTAATATGGCGGTATCTCATACATATTGGGCAAAATAATTTTCATCTTTTGATTTCTCGCATTTGTTTCTTCTCTTTCTTTTTTCGTGTTCCGAGGAGATGTAAAGTTGCATTATGACACCCAATGGCATTAATTCATGGACTGAATATGTACTTCATAATAAATAATCTTTTATTATTCGAAAGAAGACCTGCTATATAGCAATAACCAAACAGGTTTGTTTATCTGATAATTTTGATAGCTTGCATTCTTCAGCATCAAAACTAGTAGGTTCCGGGACCCCCAACACCTGGGGAAGAGGTAGGGACAGGGACGGCCACATCAATGTTCATCGGCCTTGAAATTTACTAAGGCTGCAACACGCCCTTGTGAAAACCATTGCTTTGAAAATAAATGGGTCCATTTAGCTCACCCTCTCCAGTAACTGCTGTATGAGCCATTGGATAATTTGTTTGCACCAGTTCGTTAACGGTATGTGTTATATTTGGTAGACCGGTGAAGATTCCCCTACTGTTTGTCCATAAATTAGCTTTGCTTGACTTTGTGTTTATATTGGAAATGTCACGTATTCCTGTTTCATTAATTGCAATAGTAAATAGGCACACAAGTGACGTTTAGTCATTGCTTGCAGTAAACAATGCACGTTTTCCAGATAACCCTATACATGTCATTGGCAGGAAAAGGGATCTAATTAGTCGGTGACATCATCACGTGATGTTTCACGCGGTGGAATAATTATGTTTATATTACTTAGTGACATGACAATCTATCCAAAATGAAAGTACAGAAATATTTCGGTAGCCTACTGAGCTTGAAGGTCACTGAACCATTGGAACTATACAGAATTAACAAATAACACTTTAGCCTAGAATTGTTTCATTCTTCTGTAAACTATTTCAGTTTTGTCTGTCGCGATGACTTCATTCATTAGGATCAAATGGGTTCATAGCATTTGACCACCATGACTCTAATCTCAATCCTAGGAAAAGAACAGACAGCAAAACTGAAGTGTGGTTTCGATGACGCTATATGGATAATATAATATGAATGTGGCACACTATATAGGCTGTAGCGTATAGCGAGGATGGACAACATACTTCAAAGTGGTCACGTAAAAACCATTGAGATATGACAAACAAAATTCACATCGCCGGCTGATGCCGAGATGGACACTTTTCTTGTATTCAGCATACAAATGGATCTCTACCAAAGATAACTCGGCACTATGATTGCTGTTCGAGTCTCCATAGTACAGATCTACAATAATTTCTGTGAACACAGGTTAGGCACTTGGGCAGATACATGGTGCTACGTAGTTGTACACCATTGGAAAATTATGTTTCTGTTAAAATACTTTTTCCACCAAAAGTAAGTGTCGAACAAAGTAAAACATGTCGCAGAATCATAAATAAGCAGCTAGGCATATTGCAGTGTTTCAAACAATTAAAAATAAAAAATCTTACGAAGATAGCTTGGCTTCTGTTCCATTAGGGATCCATTATTGCTAGGCATGTACTATACAGTAGCTAGGTTTTGTGCGAGTCCTATGCCTATACAGTACCTCACTGCTACTTTGAACCGCTACTCGATTAGCGCGACTTCGTACATTCTCCGAATTATTTACCTTGTCTTTTAGCTGCAGATTGGTGTGCGAAAAATATCGCTATTACTCCATTACACTGCCTAAGTCAAAGCGATCTTTTACGCAATGAAAATCCAAGGATGGAAGAGCATCTATATATCTTCCACTCGCAACTGGTTTTGAGTGAAAATCTTTGCAATAAATCCTAGAAGCAATAACAACACATTTGTCTCAAAGCTCCTTAAATTGTTGTATATTTTGCGAATTATGACTGATGGCATGTAGGAAATGCCTTAAGAAATGTTTGGCCACCTTTAGTGTATTGGTATTCTGACACGAAACATGTATAACAATGCTTATTGTTAATAGTCTATATGCATATACTCTAGTGGGCAGGGATTGCCTGCGCATAACCTGCCTGCCTGTGTCGTGATATCGACTGTTAATAATTTTTTTAATTAATTGGTTGAGAAATAAATATATGAACACAACATATGCCTTTAAAAATGCCTTTAAAACACATCACGTACTTCGTAAGCTCAAATCGTTCCCTCTAACAAATTTTTATTTTAGATTTTAATGGTGCTGTCGCTGTATGTTTGTTAATGCTCCATGAAGTTTGTGAACCATCTCCGCACATGAAAACTTCCCATACATAATGCATGGGCAGATAGCAAACCAGTACATAGTTAATTCGCATTGAGATCGGCCATTGATAAAACTTCTAGACGACAGTTAATTTTCGTTAACGGCGCCTAGCCATTTCCCCAACGTAACTACATCCACACCTGAAGTTTTATTTGGCACTGAATCTCGGCAAAATACGACGGAAAACTTCAACAACGGAAGAAACTATACAATACTGATGATTCAATGATATCGTTCGTTCCAATATCAACGCTGTATATACAAAGAGCGCACCTTTTTGCACACAATATATGTAGCGAAAGTATGCAGCGAAGCGACACATTGTATCCTACAGAGGTTTGTTCATGAGTTTTGATTCGATTCTACGGATGCCCATAATCTAATTTCCAATTGCCAGCAGCCCCCTATTCTTATGAGGCATAAAGCATATGTTATCTAATAGCTGGCTGGTCAGTTTCCACAATTTGGCCTCTGGTGACTCCAAATGAACTTTCACCTCCACAGAAACAAAAGGCTCCTTGAACTTCACGTGTCACAACTACATACTTAATATGAGATTGGTCCAAGTTTCCCTTTTTGAGATATCGTGTTTACATGGTTTTCACAATTTGACCAGTAGTGACCCCAAATGACCTTTGACCTCCACAAGACATAGTCTTATTGTACTTTATGTGTCACAACTACATATTAAATACGAGATTGGTCCAAGATTCCCTTTTTGAGATATCGTGCTTACAAGGTTTTCACAATTTGACCACTAGTGACCCCGAGTGACCTTTGACATCCACAAAAAATAGACTTCTTGTAATTAAAGACTCGCCCCAAACTACTTCTTCTTGTCGCTACAAAATGCAGACAGTAATGAAACGTGATACCTTGTTATCTTTTATATAGACCTGAGATGTCCACGCTGCAATGTACACTGTGTTGTGGGTATTGACCTGAGCTGTATGTATTGACTGTACACTAGTGTCTAATTACCGACGGTAGCAAGCGGTGTGTGCATTTTCTGTGATCGATGGTGGTGTCTAACACTTCTGTTACACCTCATTCGAAACTAGGTCAGATTCCCGGCATGAGACGTTTCTTTGTGCGCGAGTCTTCACACCCTTTAAGTCACCGAGGCCAAATATGGTACTCCTACACACCAAATAAGAGCTTGGTCTAAGCTTCCCTTCTTGAGATATCGTGTTTACAAGCAAGGCGTCACACTCACACACACACGCACACACCCACACCCACACTCATCCGCCTGCATGACTACAAAGGTTACGATTTCATCGAAACCAAAAATAGAAAATATAGTACCAGTTTAATGAATGAACGAATGACTGGACGACTTTATTAAGTCGGTTCACCAGACCCCCAAACAGAGTATACATTAACTTGGACTTCCTACTTGTAGAAGGAAAACAGTTTGCGAACAACTGAAGAAAGGTATTATGATTACGCAACCGATGAGTCCTTTGCCAAGTAAATGCGTACATACTCCAAGATTGGGCGGTAACTTAATAGGCGACCTCATAATACGGGATACATATATACCTTGTAGGAAGGCCGGTATTGTTTAAAAAACGAACTCTCTCGAACTTTCCCAAGATTCAGATAATGGGTGCTAGTTGCAGCACTACTGCTCTTACGACATACGCCGATAAAAGCGACCACAAACGTAAAACACAATAATAGCCGATTGTTTCTCAGACATGGGCCAGATCTTCGCGAAGTACAAAGAACTCAAATGGAAGAGTTTAATATATATTGGGGTATTCAAATTAAATCTTAAACTATGATGCTTATATTCTCTCTCTTTTCAGAAACAAAGTAGTTTTAATTTCTAAATATATGAAATAATATATTTTTAAGTAATAGTTTAATTGATTAAAAAATTATGGGACTACATTTACGCTCTAAAATTATGTTTTTATTTCCTGTGGTAATCTTCTTTGACACTAAACCTTGTTTTAGTGGTGGTTACCCAACACCGGGAGTGCCTTTAAAAACGTCATAAAGATTTCCCCTTAGCGCTGGCATTGATCCAATCAAATTGCGACGAAGTAGTCACATGACTGACGTAACAACATTGAAGGTAAATGATCTGAGTCAACAAAACAAGAAAGTAGACGATCAACAACGAATATGATTCCGCTTTTATGACATTTTTACGGAGCAAAGAAGTACTTGTATGAAGTGAGTATTAGAAATATATCTTATATATGCCATAATGGAATTCAATTGCAAGTCTGTGCGTCATATCCGCCACTATGAAGCACCAAGAAACCGAACTTCTTTAGGTTACGTCGAGTTGGTTACGTTTCTGTTATGTGTCGAATAAGCTTAGTACGCTATCCTAACATGCTTCGTTTCATAGACGACGTGATGAGTCATCTGAGAATTGCTATTAGTGTACACTTTTCATATACTAATAAGCTATCGTAACGTTGTACCACTGCAGTGTACATGTATGATATACTAACCTAAGCTGGATTAAACTGTCGTGTTGTGCGCTACCCAGTAACGTTAGAACTTCTACAGTACTAGTCCTATTTCATTGAACAGAAGTAAGTAACAAAAGCCTTAAATGCTGAAGCTTAGGACTAGTAGTTATACTAACATTGCTTTGTAAGTGAGTCACACACCATCATAATTAGGCTTTACTAACCTAATACTAGTTGAATATGTCTAGTTGAATATAATAATTAGGCCTCAATTCGGTCACAACCAAGTTAGCCCAGTAGCAGATTGGATACAGAGAGTAGTTGGAAACATTGTTTTTGTGATGACTTTGTCAATATACATGTAGTTAAAACAGTGAAGGTAGGGTAATGCAGTAATGTGTTACCTCTCCTTACGCATTTCGTTATAAACAAAGATAATCCAGTACTAATCTTGACATGTTTTTAGCACTACTAATGTAGGTAATATGTAATAAGTAATCACAAAATTATGACAATATGCTTTTTGGCAAGAATTTTGGCCCATTCGTAGAAGTTAAGCAAATGAAATCTAAATGTAAACATCACGCCGATACCTATGCCCTGCCTTTGTTTACAAATAGAGTAACGTTCTTGTTCAAAACATGAATATGATGCATGCGTGAGCAAAACGCATTGATGTTGCTATGTGATATTGAAAAATAATTATCACTAGTCTCTGTACAGTAATGAATCAACTGGCAGCAAAGCAATTAATGACCTGAAGGTATTGTTAAGTATGCCTTTTGAATTACTCACTGTTCTATGTAAACCTCATTGGAAAGAGACATGAAGTGCTGAAGTCTGTAGCAGACATTATGTAATGGTGGTAGGTATAGTGTCTGCATAAAATAAGTACACAACAAAAAGCTTAATGTAAGACAGTGAAATGGAAAGGTAAAGACAGCTTCTCATGCATGTGTTAACAGTTGTATTCAACTTTTTGTTTATAACCATACGTTTGGTTTTTATGGTGGAGCATGTATTCAGGCAATCTTTCAGCCAACCATCATTACTGTTAAGTGAGTGGCAGAAAAATATTTCCATAGCAGAGTGACCTGTTGGAGAGATATATTTAACAAATACACATCAGTCATTAATTGCTTTGTCTGCAATTGAATCCATGACTGTACTGGGGCCAGGGAAAGTTGTTCACTGTGCAGGCTCCAGGGTTCTTCAGTAGGCCTATTAAAGGCATGGAAGACTCGCCACAAAACAGCGTGGCGCGCTCTGAAAAAGTTAACTTTCCGTTGCTTGCAAGTTTTCTTCTTGTCACTACAAAATGCAGACAGTAATGAACCGTGATACCTTGTTATCTTTTATCTAGACCTGAGATGTCAATCGCTGAGCTATGTACACTGTGTTGTGGGTATTGACCGTAGCTGTATGTATGGACTGTACACTTGTGTCTAATTACCGACAGTAGCAAGCTGTGTGTGTATTTGCTGGAATCGATGGTGGTGTTTAACACTTCTGTTACACAACATTCGAAACTAGGTCAGATTCCCAGCATGAGACGTTTCTTTGTGCGCGAGTCTTCACACCCTTTAAGTAGAGACATTTCCTTGAGCATGCATTCAATTCTTGTTTTTATACGATTGTTTTGATGGGACACCAATATTTTTATTTGAATTTTTCATTGCTTGCTCTAAGATGAGAATGGGCCAAAAGTTTTGACAAAAAAGTACATTGTGTGGTTAGTTTCTACACAAGAGTACTGTACCAAAACAGTAAATCAAATTTCACTCTGTATACAACTTTCAGTTAACATGATGCAATTAAATAATTTTCAGATTTTCTCAAGTCCAGATACTTCAACGTGCCAGTCTTACATTTCTCTACAGTAACTCAGCCACATGACTTTCATTACATTACAGTCAAGGAAAAATTCGGTGTTCAAATTTTGTGTCTACGCAGTTTTTATATTTTTGTATTTTGTCTCTTATAATATATTACGGTTTCTGTGTACAAAACTGAGGCAATATACATCTTTGCACTTGTATAGATGAATAATTCCTTGTAAATCTCAATACATAATACTTCAATCAGATGAGTACATACACAACTTTTAATTACTGTGTATTAATTTCAGGAAAAAATGCAAATTCAGGTTGTCACGTATGTACATATACTTAACTCCACCAGCTCTTCAGAGATCAACAGCAATTCTTATCATTTGTTTCTCTCATTTTCAAGTATTGTTGTTTCTATTTTATTCTCAGCAAAAGGAGATAAATATAAATCCTGTTCAACTGTGCCAGCTACATTTTGAGAGTTCCAGAAACAAAGTGTTATCATTCTAAATTGAAGAGAGCAAAGACACATAATCATAAAGAGTTAAAATCATCATCAAGGAGATATTGAGGCATTGCCTGGTGTGCAGATTGATAGTTTATAAGATTGAGGACCTGCTTCAAGGCAGAATGGACAGTGGCAATGGAAGCAAAGAAATTTCCTCTGGCAATCTATGTCGGAACGGATGTGGATTCTATGGAAGTGCTGCAACCGAGGGGATGTGCTCCAAATGCTTTAAGGATTATCAAAGGAAAAAACAAAATTCACCTGCTTTAGGTAAGGGTTACACAACTTTGTGTTTCATCTCTACATAGTTGACATAGCAAATTGGCCATTTTCTCAGCTTGTGGTGATGAAGTGCAGCATATTTCAGTATAAACCAAGAAAATTTTGTGCAGACTTATTCTGTGGACTTTATAAGAAGAAAATGGTATCTCTACACTTCATTGACCTGCAATATTTTTGAGATGGTAGATATGTTTTGATCATTTCCCTGACAAATTCCAGTTTGAATATCTTCAAACGCAGGATCAATTTTTTACAATTTTTTTACAATCATGTGATACAACTGTAGGAAACTTTGAATTTGGATGTTGAAATTTCCCTTACATGTTGGTCCAGCTTTTTCCAAAATTACAAATAGACAACATAGAGCTTGTTCTGTCACTACTAAATATGTATCAATGAGATCATCTCAAAGGTATTAGTGGTAGGAAGGAGTGTTGGTTTGAGCAATAATGTTAGTCATTCCAGACAGACAGGGACGAAAAAAGTTCCAGGGCAACATAGGAAGCAGTGAGAGAACTTGAGACTATCCCATATTGTTAAGTCTCAACCCTAATCTAAGCTGTCAAGTTTTGTGAGCCATGCGAGTCCTGCTGTGTTGCCGTCTTGTAGTTTCATTTCTTCCTGTATGCCTCAGACCAAGTGCTTCCATGCTGCTTAATATCTGCACTTATAATTTGCTTGACAGCCCTAGGTTGTCACACATCTTCTGTTTAGTACAGTAAGCATGTAGTGTTACAGTAGAATACTGTAGCTTTAGTTTGAAGAAGATTTTACCAGACTAGGTGTGAGGTTGTGCAGATTGCTAGTAAGAAGGTCACATTTTCAACTTCAAAAACTCCCTGCCAGTTATGTGTCAACCTTTTTGGTCATATCTCAACATTTTTGTAAATATCATCTAACCAGTACATGAACATACTGTAACATTGGTGTAACCAACTACGATAGCCACTGAACACTTACATTTGCATTTCGTTTGCATAATAAAGGTAAAAGCATCTGGTATACTCTATATTGGTTTGTGCCATGTAGGCTATTACACAGTATTTGGAGATAAAACTGATAGCTGGAAAGCTGTAGACAGTTGTATTAGAAGCATTACAACCAGAGAGGCAAGAGGGTACTATCAGCATAATCACATATCATGGCAATTGTAGGGCCGGCATTATGGCTGCTGTAGGTAACCGGTAGTAGTCAAACTTGCCTCTAAATCATCACAAATGTTAAGGGTCTCATGTTTTACAATGAGCACAGTATTGCATTGCCAGTGATATTTCATGTTAGAAGCTTTCAATCACCAGTTAATATCAGTGCTCTGAAGTGCTTACAGTAAGTAGGGCAACCATCAACTTCATTAGCTTTTTGTAAATTTTTCGACCATTTCGATGGAATAGATTCTCACTCCCATTTCTGTGTTCTGCATGAATCAGTACACAGTACATAATACTGTTTCATGTCTGTATAAGGTCAGTCTAATACTGTGACAAGGACTATAGAACCTCTTCATTTGATTACATCTTGGGAGGATGTTACAGCAGTAACTTTCTCCCCTAGTTTTGCTATCTCCCATGGGTGCTTTTGTTCAGCCATTAAAACTGGGTAGCACCAACACATCCTCCTTGCAAGGTGACACTGTATGTTGTCTTTGAGTTGTGGCATGTTCGGCATCATGCCAGTGTAACATGATTTTGTTATGATCTTAGATTATTATATGCTCTGCTCTTGAAAGTATGCACCAGTGCTTTGTCTTCTAGGCAAGTTGTTATAGGTTGTTTTGGAGAGGCAAATTGTTTCAGTTTCGTCGACAATTTTATTGTCCGTAGCACGTAGTTGTGTTCATACCTCTAAGAAAAGTATACACAGCTAGAACTAATAAACATGCGTGTATGGAAGTGAGCTCTAGTGCAGCCTGTGTACACTATCAGGCCTATGAAGCATAATAGTGCTCAGTGTGTTACTCACATTGATAAGAGAGACTATTTAGGAGCCTGTACTAGAAAATAGTTCTTTATTATTACTACGTACAGCCTGTGTATTGCATTTTGTGTCCCAGGTTGCACATACAGTGACTAATTATAAATTACATGTTTGGTGATGAAACCACTATGTTTAGTTATCTGTATGGTTATCTGATTATGGAAATCAGGTACTATGCATCTGTTTGCATCAAAGCATTAACAGCTTTTGTTTGTTTCAGTTCTGTTGTGCATCATGTTGTTTAAAGTAACTATAGACCTTAAGTTGAAGATGCACAGCACAACCCACATAAGAGACTTGCAAGTATTTATAAGTATTCTTGTTAACATTTAGTTTTACCATCCAGTGATCAATGTAACTCAAATCACGTGTCTATAAAAGGATTATTGTTATTTTTTTTCTTTCAATCACACAGCCACAAGTAGTGCAACTACACCGCCTGGAATGTCTGCAGGCGGAATTCCATCTAGTATCCCAGATTTGCCAGTTTCAACTGCCTCTACGACAACACCTTCCTTAATCCCCACCACCCCTATCAATCAGAACACAGAATTAGATGCAGATGGAGCCAAGGCTATCGCCGCTGCTATCATATCACCATCATGTAAAGATTTAAATTCAGATAAAGAACCATCTCCTAGTCCAACTACATCAAATTCCTCCTCTGACGGTGGTTCAGATGGGGAGAAGGGAAAAAAGAAAAGGAACAGATGCCATACATGTCGCAAGAAAGTCGGTCTCACAGGTGGGTTCATTGCTGTTGATCTTGTAAAAAATCTCTGTACCATAGAACCCTATATTTAAATTTACACCGGGTCGGAGACTTCCAGCCTGTGACGTTTCGTGCACTTGTCGAGAAAACTTGTGTGCCCAGAATGCCTCTCAGTTTGCTGTAATGTTGTTGGAAAGTTATTTAGTACATCAAAGGAATTAATTTAAATAATCAATAATTAAAATTATATGTATCTCATGTTCAAACCAGATCCAGTTGTATGTACAGTAGTTTACTGGACATGGGATATTGTACTTGTTGATAATTTGGGGGGGAAAAAGTGGTAGTTAACTATGGCACTAAACCTCATAGTTAAAGACTGCAGATTTATTGCTTGTGAGTGGTCTGTGAAGCCTCTGTAAGTGCTGTCAATGGTCATTTAAACCAAAAGTGCAAAACTGTGACAAAAGGAGTGAAACCATCACACTCATGTAAGATAACAGACTGTCAATGCTTATGTCATATTAGTCAGTGCCAAACATCGGTGGACTTTTATGGTCACTGTGCATCAAAGTGTGTCGCAAACTGCTCCTAAATGGCAAACCTGATCGACTTCAAATTTTTGAAGTGTACAGTAAGCCTGGGCGTCGGCTCTTAAGCCCCCATGAGGTACAATGTAAGAGGCTCAAAAGATCTGACATCAAATGTCATTATTATGAAACTTATTTTGGAAATTATTAATAAATAGTTTAAAAGTGTCAAATGTTAAGATGATATTAATGAACAGAAGATGGGAAAGGTCATGAGGTCAAAGCTTCTAAATCATAAGTCACATGCCTTTTTGAGTGATGGTATCGTAGCAGTCATGTAACCAAGTTTTGCAACTCTATGGACTGCCTATCGTACTTGTTGAAAGTGCACTTTGCTGGATGTTCATACCATTGGTTAACTGGAGTTCCCTGTTTTTTTAGTCAGTAATTTGCATTAACATACTTCTCATAGTTTGTGCACAGCGTATGCTTGTAGAGGTCTGGTAGTGGCAGTCTCTGAAGTCGACCTGTTTGGTTGCTTCATTGCAACAAGAAAGTTCTACTGTACCAAACCCATTAATCACAGAGCATTTATGATTACAGTGTTAGAATTTGAATTAAAATACCATTTTTTGTGCTTTAGTTACAATCTGCAAAAAGGATAACAACTGTCCTTTATATTTTGCAAAATTCATCTATACTTTTAACAAGAAGTTTCATAATTTTTTGGCATTCTTAACTTTAATGTTGGCCAACAATACATATAGAGCAAAATAGCAGACTTAGTTGTTATTGCTCAAATGTTGATTTCCATTGAGCCAAACGTAACACCTACAGTATGACCTTAAGGCATATAGATCATTTTAGAGTATTTGGGGATGACATTTAAGAATATTAGGGGATGTGTGCTTTTATACTACAAGCACCTCACAATGCTATCTATTAAATGGATATGAAACAGGAAATTTTGTCAAGGAGGAAATTACTCTTTCAATTACTTGTTGCTTTTGGAAATGTACACAGACTGTACATGTACAGTAAGCACGTTTTATAGTAGTAAATTATTTGACTGATTACTAATTTAGAAAAATATGTACGTGTAAGAGAAAGAAGGAAATTTGGACAAATGTTGTTACGTCAGCAAAATTTTGTCAGACTTTCTCTTACATATAATCTAACAGTTCACCAAATGTAGAATGAAAAAAAAAATGTTTGCCATAATATTGCAGTGAAGTGCAATGTAAAGCTGTTTTGTTATCCAATAATTTGATGAATCTCTGTGTTGAACTACTTCAGTCTGTGCAGGTCGAGAATGGTTAAAGTTCTGTCTAATTTCACACCAGATCAAATGACCTTGAGATGGTCTATGGATGATAGGTCCATCCACCACGTTGTAAAGGAATATTGAGTTAATTGACCTTCGATCCTCTCTGTGCTAATTTATGTCAAATAATTCCTTTCTTTGTTTTTTGTCTTGACAGGTTTTGAATGTAGATGTGGTGGTCTATATTGCAGTATACATCGCTACTCAGACAAACATGAATGCTCCTTCGATTATCGCACCCACGGGAAGGAAGAAATAAGGAAAAATAATCCAGTGGTAGTCGGGGAGAAAATACAAAAATTGTAATATCAACCAAACTGTCAGGCAGACATCTTGGCAGCGTTATTTAGAAAAAAGACACCCTTTTATCTGGATGTGACAGAATTATGAAACATTCAAGCATTTTGTTTGCATAAACTTTAGTGTTTTTGTTCTTTTTTTACATGGTATGATGGCCCCTTGCACCATTCAAAACATCCCCCTATATTCAAACATATATATATATGTA
>JAIPMN010002255.1:0-10342 GCA_020650975.1 Apostichopus californicus
TATAGATATATATATACATACATATTTATATACATATTTATATATATATATATATATAAACACATACATACACACACACATATAGATACATATTGACATTTAAGCAGATGTTTTCTGCTATGAGAAGGTATATATATTTTCTTCCCTGATCTCCACAACCAGACTTCTGTAGATCTTAGGTACATTTCTCTCAAAAGATTGACAATGTTCATTCTCTCCTTTGTTCAGTTCTTGCAAGTCCAATAGAGGCAATGAACTCTGTATCTATAGTCTAAATAGTAACTGAAGGCTATATTTGTGAAAATAAACATAAAAAAAGGAAAATATTGAGGTCACTTTATATTTATGGAATTCCTTTGTCCCTCCACATGATTGGGCCCCAGAATGAGATCAGTTGGGTAACTTCACTGTGTCCTACTGAGTATACCTGGCCGGCCAAACTGCTTGAGCACTGGTTGCTTTCTTTGGACAATAAAGCTGGTAATGGTATGAACGTCCCTGCTTGTAACAATAAATTAAAGCAACTGTGCATGGAACCAATTTGAATTTAGAAATCCTAAGTGGATGTGAAGAATGCTGATCAATCTTGTTTGTATTAAAGTACAAAACTTTAGTTTATAAGGGTTTATTCACTACCATGGTTACATACATACTGTACATACATACATATATACATGGAGGAAGCAAGGCCTATCCTTGGAATTTCCTGCAATATGTTAATGAAGTAGTTATGTTTACAACTTCAGTAAGTCCATGGAAGAGAGAGAAAATACAGACAAAATGTTTTTTAAAAAAGAAGGAAGATAAATTGGAGATGAGGGAACAGTGATTCTCAACATAATGAATTTAGAACCATTAATTATTAGTAACACATCATGGCATCCTGTTCCTTGTCAATTAGTCAAATAGTCAAATAAAAACATGGAATGAATATAAAGGTATAAGCATCTATACTTACATAAATGGGACAGTGTAGCGATTAATACTTAAATATTTTGAAAGTTAAATTTCATGAGAAAATTGAAAAACAAAGTTTGAAATACCTCCTAATCGCTGTGTGCATACGATTATTACAAAGCATCTGGGCGACACATTAGAATGAAACGGATTGGTGAATTCACTTTGTCATTAGACTAGGTTTACTTGGTGGAAAAAGATAAAGGAGTTTGTATGCATTGGATAAATTAATTATTTATTTTTTTATTTATTTTAAGTCACAAAATTTTGTTAAATTTTGTTCAAATATCCAGAAACTATCCAATTCTTTGCCTTTCTAAAAAAAATTTGAACCAAAACTTGGAAGTAAAAAAAAAGATTTCTTATAGTCAGTAGAACATTTTAGACATTACACCACATTTTTTTGCACTTTCAAAGTAAGTTCACACTGTATTTGTTGCATATAGATCGATATTGTCACAGTCAGCTTAAAAATAAATGCAACATTCAAAAGTCGTCTCGTTTTCCAGAACTGTCGACTTTTCAGAACATTGCGTGCACAGTTTGTATGTTCAGTTAATTGGAGCGTTGGTAATGTGTTACCGTTTTGTCAACGTGCCGTTTGCTGTTGGATGGTTTTCTCTTGTCTGTCTGAGATTTGAGTTTATGAGGTCTATCCACATAAATTCTCAATATCGAGAGCGTTCTTTTATTCAAAGCTGAAATAAATTTTGGCTTTTCAGTTTTCTTTTCTAATTGTGCAATGTCCAATTTTTTGAGGTATCATAAGGTTAACAAAGATGTCGCAAAAATTTAAATTTTGGTATTTATTGTTGGTATTTATTTAAAATATTTTTAAGTTGGTGTTTATTAAATCCTTATTATATGTTGGTTTTTACTGCCTGCTAACAAACTTGAAGCTGAATTAAGAGGGCCCCTAATTAATCTATAATCTGTAACAGTTATATTTGTCTTAAAGTTATTGTAACTATCACAGTAATAGTTATGTTATATCATGCAGTTACAGTAACTATTAAAATAATAGTTACTTTGTTACACTGTTAGTAGCTATTACTTTAGTAGTAACCTAAATAGTAACAGTTACGTAATAGTCACCTAATTATGAACAATTAAGTAATTGATTGTTACAGTAACAGGAATGATTACAGTAACAGAATATCTTTCTTATTGCAAAAGTAACCGATACAGTAACACTTAATTGTTATAATTACAATTATATTATTAGCTTCAGTAATTGTGTTACTTTATTACCCTTACAAAAATAGTTACTTTGTTACAGTAACAGGAACTATTACAGTGACATATTATCTTTCTTATAGCAAAAGTAACCGATACTGTAACAGTTAATTTATTATAATTATAATTACATTATTAGTTTCAGTAATAGTGTTATTCTTATTACCCTTACAAAAACAGTTACTTTGTTACAGTAACAGGAACTATTACAGTATTATATGATCTTTCTTATAGCAAAAGTAACCGATACAGTAACAGTTAATTCAATATAATAATAATTACATTATTAGTTTCAGTAATAGTGTTACTTTATTACCCTTACAAAAACAGTTACTTTGTTACAGTAACAGGAACTATTACAGTATTATATGATCTTTCTTATAGCAAAAGTAACCGATACAGTAACAGTTAATTTATATAATTACATGATTAGTTTCAGTAAAAGTGTTACTTTATTACCCTTACAATAACAGTTACTTTGTTACAGTAACAGGTACTATTACAGTAACATATATTATCTTTCTTATAGCAAAAGTAATTAATGATACAGTAAAAGTTAACTTATTATAATTACAGCTACTTTATTACAGTTTCAATAGTATAGTTACTTTATAGATACATTTCACATTCTATGCTTTTACAATCCATTGATTTTTAGTTAGAAAACTCCCAAAAACTGCATATTATGAGCAGTTCCAGTCACAGTCCTGATGTATACCCCAGTCTGCAAACTATACCTCCAAATAATGTCCATTCAGACACTACTGTACGGCTACTTTAAGAGTTTATGACCACAGACAAAGAAAACAAGTGCAGGAAGTTGTTTTGAACCCATGAGACCTGAATTCTGCTATCACAGGCCATTTGATATTTTGTTATTTTCTAATTTTGGTGTCGTTTGCACAGCACATATCCTTTTTACCTCTTTACCATAAGCTTACAGACCTTTAAACTACAATTTTTCAAAAACATGATGTGCCGGTATTGACCAACACATGGGTCGTTGGCTGGTTATTATAGGCCTGTTTAATGTTTGAAAGATACAATGTTATAAAGGGTTTTCACAGTAATACCTGTTTGTGCAGATATACTTTTTGCCTGTGAGCTCAAATTTTGTTTTTAAACCCTATAATAATATCTGGATGCTTCCTGCTTTTGTTCATATTATTCGGACATGGTTCGATATAATTTAACTATATGCCCAGCTTGCAATGTTCAGTGAGCTATTCAAATTGGAATTTTGTTTTACACAGGAAAGTATTAAACCTTGTGAATGTTCGTATGTAAGTGTGTATGTATCATACATATTGAACAATAGGTATCATTTGGTGACTGTTTTTTTTTTATGCACCCAATCTTCAGCCATTACCGCAATTACGCAGTCTGCCATAGGTACAAAAATGTCACCTCCTCCTCCCCTACCCCTACCCCCACCCCCACCCTGTCAAAAAGAAATAATCAAAGATAAAAAATTTAAAAAACCTGTTATCCATTGAACTTTCTATAAAAATAGATATATATCCTAGGGCATCAAGAATTAGGTCTGAAAATATATAGTGTCTTTTGGAAGAAATCAGTTATAATCTTATACCCATGCTCATAATGTTAATGTAGCTTGCAATCGTGTTTAGCTATTTTCTCATATCTCCAACGGTCATTCCTACCCCAATATTTTATCCTCTCATTTTCAATATTAAGACCAAATTCTGAGAATTTGTTTTTTTTCCCGCTGTATCCACATAAACACAACCTCCTATCCCAGTTTGATATAGAATTGCATAACGAAACAAGGAAATTATCGAGATCCATGCCATGGCATTTAGCCCCAAATATATTATGTTACGCGATTTCTTCCCACAATTGACGTCAGTCTCGACCGCAGAAAAAAACCAAGAAAAAGAAGAAGATGGTAAACCACTTGGTATCATTACTGCAAATCTTATTCCTCTAATTAAGTCAGCCAATGAATGGATCTAACAGTTGTTATTATATAACAACAGCCTTAAAATTAAAAAATATTCAATATTTCAAGATGTTGGTTTCTTGGAAAGAGTGGATTTGGGGGTATTGAATCCTCTAGCAAATTAATGGCTCTCGTATTGATGTTAGAAAGAAAAATGACAGTTATAAGAGAGGCAGGAAATAAGAAGAAAGATGCAGAAAAAAGAAATAACCGAGAGTGTTGTATAGTTCTCCGGAAGTGAATAATTTGATGTGGGAATTAAACTAGGATTTTCCATTTTAGGCAGTCAAAGGTAGCTTAAGGTTACAGAGTTGTTGTATGCAATGTATATGGCGTCCCAAACATATATATGGCAAATAGAAGGCGCGAAACCTTTATATTCATAAATTACAAAAGATGTCATGTTTATTTAAAAGAGGACCTTTATAGGTAGAATTGTAGTCATGATATTTTATTTTTACAGAAGAGAGAAAGATTGAATACTACTGTATATTAAATTATTATTTCTGCAGCTTTTCTGATTTTGAAGCAATTCACTTTTAGAATATACTTAATCTCCTGAATGCTCTGATGAGGAGTAACTGATGAATCCTCAGATCCTCTGATCCTCAGAATCCTTGAATCCTCAGATAAGCTGAAATGATTATATTATCCATCCATTGTTCTACAATTTCTATTAAACTCAACCAAACATGTTCTTTTTAACTTCATGTAAACTATAGATAGCAAAGTAAAGTTATCAATTTTTCCCGGGTACCCAGATACCCGACGGGTAACGGCTCTCGGGTACCCGGTTCCCGATGTTTGGACCCGTGTAAACACTAATGTGTACCTAGCAGTTTTTAACCGTACTGTACTGTTTCTGTACCTCACAATACCAGCTGTTATATTGGTGTCGAAGATTGGTACAAATGGTTTCAAGCTTTTGATAACACAAAACAAACAAACGAAAAGAATTCTGGTATTGAAATAGTAAAGTTATCAACATTTCACATCTTATAATCTCGCGCCTTCCTTGTGCCTTTAAGAAGTCTTTGGATCCACTTTGAAATCGCAAATGGGAATTGATGTGATGCCAAACTTTTGCAGCAGCTTACAGTTTTGACAAGAAACTCTACCCTATTTTAGTCAGCCTATATCCGGTAGCCAATAATAATTAATATTGCACGTGAATTTTCTTCTTTATATTTGTTGACATGACTAACGGATTTTGCTTGGCCGACTGATACAGTTGCATCTAATTTTCTAGCGGAAATGAAAGATTTTCTGACGCATCTATTTCGTAGTCTCGTGGAAAATGATACCGCACGCCTGTAACATTATCATTTTCTAGAAATTGTTAATTTTACTGTCAAAGTAAATTATTAACGTTGTAACAATTTTCTCGTCCATGCCAAAAACATAACGTCATACACCTACGCACAACTGACAGGGAGGATAGGGAGCTGATTTAATACCTGGTGACATGAGATACTCTCGGGGGGGGGGGGGGACTCTCGGGGGGGGGGGGGGAGACAACTGTGTTAAACTGTTTAGACCCTCCCAAAGAAAATTTACGTCATTTGCAAGTAAATCGACATACAGTATCTGACTTTAGCACAGTTTTCAATTTCAGCTCTGGTAATATCAAATATATTGTATTTTTATAAAGTCTAATAAAGTCTAAAATTTAATCTGTTATATAATTCAGAGATGTTAACACATTAACACAGTTCTGGTCAGTTGGTACCGTTGCATCCATTGGCAAGGCACTCAATCTCCATTGGCTCTCTTCACCCAGGTGTAAACAGTATGTATGCCTGGGAAGTGACATACATGGTAACTTGTAGATATAGGTGCGTGGGCCGTTTGTGGCTGCACCCTATTGGAAGTCCCCCCCCCCACAAGGTGAAACATATTGGGCACACTGTGGTGCACTGATGACTGGTTTTGGAATCATGTGAGGGTGTGACAAAGGGTTAACTGTTGTAAAGTTGTGTGGGAAGGCCTTGCAAGCCATGATACAAGACTTTATACCTTCAACTTTTAAAGTTTAGTAAAACAACCACGAGAAATGTGGATTCTTTCAAAACATAAACAAAGGTTATGATGGACGTTTCCTGCTGTTCTCGTACGAGATTTGAAGTTTACACTTGTTTTTGGTGCAGTTTTGTAATTAAGTTTATAAATGCTAATGTAAGGATGGTACTCACACTTAGAGCCTGTACTGGTACTCGTCTGTACTCCTACTTGTACTCATACCATGCAAAGGGACTTGTATTTGTACTCACACTCATGCTGTTGTACATGTACCAAAAAAGGTTTTATTAACTCTAAAAATAACTAAAAGAGAGAGTTTGGCACAATAACACCTGTTTCAAGACATACTCGATTTTATTTAATTTTTAAAAGTAAATAAACAATTGAACCAACACCTGCTGTGTAGATTCAGTCACACAGTAGGTCCATATTTAGCGATGCTTAAAAGTTACGGCACGAGACACCAGTCCGTATCTGTATAAATTACCTCGCACTGCAGGTAACCCCAGGGGTATGTTAAATGCAAATTTATCATCTCTTGTCAGTAACGAAATATTTAGTGAAGAATATATTTGTGATCTTTGGAAAGGAAAATCGCAATGTATATGAGTCTTTCCTAAAGGATTGCATAATGCCAAAAAAAAAACATTGAAATGTTAAAGATTACTTCAAACGCTTGTAGTTTTCAGTCCAGGTAAAGATTTCATGTCCACTTGTTTGTAAGTTTTTGAGAAATTACACTTTAAATATCTGAGGCTCATTATTCAAAGTGGCTGGGCTACCTAGTTTAGCACAAATACCATTCCATATTCTCACTGGTAAAAAGAGAGTTATTAGAATCGATCAAAGTTTTATGCACAACTTTATCCATGGATCGATGAGCTGACATCCAATTTTGGTTAAAATAGCATTCAGGAATATTGAAAGTGAATGCCCTGAAACCGAAATAAATATGGATAGAATAGCCGGCTCAGCTTGACTAATACTCTTAAACATAATTACTGAACACTTCCGACCTAAATGATCTTTCTTCACCTCTTACATAGAACCATGTACAAAGGTAACTCAAGCTTCTATTCATAACGCATATTAAGAAACGTTTTGGTCATGATGAGCCATTACACTTTTCTCCCCGACTTCATCCACGATTGGATGGAATGGTATCGGTTTTGCTTCGACCAATTGTAAATGAAAGAAGGAAACGTGCAGCCGCTTTAAACATTTGTAGTCCTGCAGATAACAAAAGTTTGAAACTAAGTTTCTCTTTAAACTACACCGTTTCACTTTTACGAAGAGACGAACAAAGTGTAGATCTTACTAATTTCATGGTCATGGTATTCTTTCCCCAGTTTATTGACTCAGGTTTAAACCACGACCCTTTTTTTACCCAGTTTTCACGAAAGGAGGAAAAAGGGATCTTTCCGGTAAATCTCGAGTCATCAGTTCTTATTATTTTATCCCACTTTTTCTCATGTACAGTTGAAAAGCCAAAGGCCGTGCGAGCTAGTCCCGGACCTTCTACCATCAGAAGAACAAGTTCTCTAGATACCATCACAGCACCTTACCTCTGCGGTCAATGGCCCAAGGAACTCCCACCGACGACGCCCCATGTTCCTGGCGGAGGCAATGGTGGTGCCTACGAACCGAACCAAATACATCAGTCCACGCAGGTGAGCAAGCGTTCCTTTTACGAACAGCATTTCTCAAACATGTCCATACGATAGTGCCTTTTTCATCTTTTACCGGCAGTAGCATCCACAAACATTTGGAAGTGGGGTGTGCACAGCATATTGAGAGCACCGTTTTGGGGTAGCCCAATAGCCATGGCAGCGTGGGGTCCAGGGGCCCAGCCATATTGCCTCTGGTGGGGGGGCACAAAGGGGAAGCTTTGTTGTTTTCATCGTTTTCAGAAATTTTATCAGTTTTCAAATCAGCGGGAATTTTGAAAGTAGCCGTACATAAATTAAGATAGTAGAAGTCGACCTATAAGGTTGGTTTTTTTTTTCATTTGGAGGTGAGATTTTTGGAGGTGTTTTTGGGGGATGTGTTCCCCTCTCCTATGGTGACACCACTGATTTTCCCTATCAAGGACCTTTATTAACTGCTCAACCATGTTTAATACCAAACACGTTTCCACGTATCTCCTCAATTAAAGCTGCATATTATGTGCAGTTGTTATTTTCATTTTTTTTGGGGGGGAGGGTATATTTTGGCTAAATTAGATTAAAAGCACTTATTGTGAAACATATATTGGATACTCCAAAATTTAATTAACAGGCCTAGGTACATGTTGCAATCATGTGGTTGCACCCAGTAATACATAATTGAAGAGTTATAAAAGTGCTTAATTTATAACACACACTTACTTCTCTCATCCTCTAATATTACGCACAAATTGGTCAAGTCTTTAAACAAGGGGAGGGGGGGTGGGCTACCATCCATTCAGGTCCTGACTTCTCCTTCCTCTTTTGACCATTCATATAGTGTCAATGTATGCAGCAAATTCCTGATGAACAACTGCAACAATGAGCTGAGAATACTTATATCTCTATTTGTTAGATACCATTTTTCATAATGTTTCTTCATAAACGTGATGTGTATGTCCCAAATGGATCAAGATCTTTATAAGCTGTTTGAGGCCAGGGGGGGGGAGGAAGAAGGGGGAGGGGAGGAGGAGGAGTTGTTTGTCACAAGCACCTGTGTCATATAATACAAATATCATGGTTGGGATTGCTTCTCCTTTTAATAATTAACTAGATTTATATTTTAAGGCACCTTTATATTTAACCTTTTACGTTGGATGATTATGGACACCCTTCACCAGTTTGGTGAATTCAACTAAGTAGTCAACTTTGGCAACAGACAGAGAGAGAGAGAAAGCAAAAATAAATGTAAATTTAAACCACAAGTACAATAGAAATAATTTGCATATATATTTTTATTTTTCTGAGGGTGAATCTGGGTCTCAGAACTTTAACTCCTGTGTCATAAATATCTCAGGTGTTCAAGCCTTTACCTCAAGCATCCATATCAATGACTTTGGTTATTGGTCGCCTTAGGGTAGGAAAGCCAGACTCACACTTAGTTTCATATTCATATTCATATATATAAATATATGTATATATAGGGTCCTTTAATCCCTTTGAAAATACTGGAATTTAACACAATATCAACATGCCACCATTTTTAGAAGCAGCATATTTCAGGGGTCACTTAAAACAGAGCCCCGCTGCATCTTATTCCCCTCCCCCCCAGCTCTGTCTTTATCAGAGAGTATGAGGTGGCCGACCATTCAGTACTGATCCTTTCATCAGGCGGTTGTCAAGTTTTTTTGAGTGGGGTCTGAGGCGAGCCAAATCCCAGAAGGCTACGAGATTGCTGCCTCTCAAAGTCCTCTACTGTAATTCAAGCACCCTCATCATTTTAATTACTGTCACAGAGGAACCCAAGAATCCGTTGACCGTTGATGAAATGGGGCACCGTACGGTGGTGTCGAGGGCTTCGTATCCGGGCAGGGTATTTTTGTTTAATTTTGTGATACCAGTCGGTGAAAGGAAAACGTAAACATTTTAAAAATGAACCCATGTCAAGTTTTTAAGAAGTCATCCCATCAAACATGGCAGAAAATGGTTTATAACTGTACAGGTACTTAAAAGTTTCAGTCTGTTGAGACCTTACAAGTGCAGTAAGAAGAGCAAGGGCATTGCATCTTGAAGTGGAAAGGTTTGGTACCAAATTTTTAATTTTACAATAATTTCAGTTTTTGTTAAGAACTACCTTTCTATCTCAGGTCTGCAAAGATGTATTAAAGTTGATACTTTCTCGTAGCTTCTGTAACTTTAAATTTCAAAACAATTCGTCAATTTTACGAGGAAAGAGAGAAGTTGATACAAAATGTTGGTTACTATCGAACAGCTTATGTATTATAATGTACATAAAACAAACAAATCGCATGCTTAGTCCATAATTTCTTACATGAATATTGCTAAAAAAATATGTTTTGGGGAAAATAATACCGTTGTTAGTGACAGTAGAGTTGACTGGACAATGTGATGGGACATAACAAAATGGCTCTGGCAAATTATGCTGTTAATGTGGTGTGGGAGGCAGTTATGGGGGGGGGAGCATTCCGTTTGGGTGGAGGGTAATGTGAGGGGTGTGGGTAAT
>JAIPMN010002255.1:10352-26382 GCA_020650975.1 Apostichopus californicus
GGGTTTGGGTGGGAGGTAATGTGAGGGGTGTGGGTATTGTGAGGGTTGGGGAAGGTGAGGTTATGAGTTTGAATGGAACCATTGCCTTTTGCATCTGAAGGAGCATGGGGGAGGGGGGTGGAGTTTGCCCGATGTTGAGGAGGAGGGCAGGGATTGAGGGAAAGGTGGAGAGCTTGACATGGGGATTTGTCGATCTGTTAACTGAATCTGCAGGGAATGCGATACTGCAAGTCACTACAAATACCATGAGGAATGTCAATGTTGGAGAAATATTACTACAAAACAAAATACATTTTGCACGAGTTTTTGAAGAAACGCAAGAGGTCCTTAGATCTGTAAATTCACAAGTATGTTGAAAGAGTAGCTAGTATGAATAAGAGATGCTAGGGTATCAATGAGTCGAATCCAACAAAATATATCAGAATCCTCGCAGAGAGCTGCAGGTAACTGACAATTCCAGACAAGACTGTTTTGCATCCGTCAGAGAGCTCCTGCACAAGCAAGTGCTGCTGTTTGAGATCAGTCACTCATTACATGCAGACGGCCTCCAAAGCTTTATGCCTGGTAGAGAGAGAGAGGAAAACGAGAAAAGAAAAACATTTGATGTGTTTTAAGTCAAAAGTCCTGACAGATACTTACAATCTATCCTGAAAGGGTAAGAGTTGATTGAAACGTTAAGTAGAAAGACCTTCTGGAGAAGGCAGGCGGTTACAAGTGCGGAGAAATGCCAGCAAGTAACCGGAAGAATCCGTAGAGTCCAAAAACTACGTCGCCATGGAGATGGCAAATCCTTTCATCGGGACTGATTCGGGAAGAACGATTTTTACGTAGATTAATATGCCGTTTAGTCTGTCGTCCAAATGGCAAAAGTTGATGTCTCAGATGAGATGACTGGATTAATAAAAGATCTTAGAAGAAGGATTGCATTAACCCAGCCACTGTAAAATCAACTGGTTGTCTTGGCGACAAGTATAGTCTTGTTGACCAAAGCAATACTTTTGTGCTCTCGAGTGATGACATGACTACTTTCAAAGTCTTAAAAGTCTTAAATAAAATTCAAAACAATATCTGACTAGAGATAATAAACAAATTTGTTTCGAAAAATGAAAGGAATTTTTACCCAAAATGAGGTACAAAACCAGTGATGTCATTGGTTGGATTCCCGACAGTCACTGGTCGGAATCCAGAGGTCACCAGTTTGGAATTCTGTTCTATCCAAAAATTTGTGTTCTCTTTTACAAAAAAAATATGCCGCGGGTGAGTCAATTGTCGTTCACATTTTTCTGCAATTTAGCTCAAGATAAACAACCCCATTTTGCACTTGGCTGCAGCATTCGTCCCTCTTTGTTTTGTTGTTGTTGTCGGCCTGCTCAATTTTATGCCTGATGCCGGCAATGTTTTCTCTTGTATCAAATGTGAGTGTCTGTGACATCTCCTTTCCCTGCCTCTTCAATAAATGATCATTGTCTCGAGTCATGGCTTCTTCTTATTTTTCCAGACGATACATGAGTTCAAAGCAAGAGAAAAGGTCTCGGAACACGAAACGTCTTGTCTAGGTGTTGTTTTCCAAAAAGTGTGTAATTTTCATTTGAACAGGGAAAAGTCAAACTTGTATAAATAAATTCACCATATTATACATTATGCATTGAAACATCTATAGTATCTGGGTTTATACAACCTGTTGATAGGAATTATAATCGTTTTTTGAAATTCTAGATTTATTGTGACAGTGTGGGTTAATGGGGCTGTGATTTTATCCATCAGTTGTAACATCTTTGGCTTTTAAAGGTCATCACTATATGTATTGTTCATCAAATATGCCAGAAAGCCAAGAAATGGTCACTCGTATTCAAACTTCATCGAATGTATTACTGTCACCCTCAAAGCTGTTTGCCCTTTACCAGAGGTATTTTAGATTGTAATCTGATTTTGACACTCCCTTATATATCTGGAAATATATCTGTTGAGTCATAACAAACTATGAAAGGTAACTTACATCTTTTTAACAACTTTTCTTGCAAGTTGTAACTTTTTTAGTGTGTAAACTGTGGGGCCTATACTGGTGACCTTTGGCTTAAAGGTTTTGTTTAGATAGGGAGATGCTGTATGTGAATGGTTCATACTTAAAGGTCATCAAAGTAGCCCCCAAAATATGCTAGAAGGTTGAATAATGGTCACTGGTCAATCATGTTCAGAATTCAACAAACACAGTTCTACTTTGATGATTTGCTCCATCTCACTCTCTTACCTGTCTCCTCGATACATATGCACTCCGATCTACCCGCTCATACTCATATAACAAAGTTCTGGTAACCTTGACCCTCACCGGGGTCACCGCCCTCCCCCACCTGCCCCCCCAAATCTTCCATTGAGAAATGCTTTGGGATAATACCCTGCACTGTGACAACATCCTAAAGGATATTTTTGACAATTTGGCAAATTTTTTTCAAACATGCATGAATATAACCCCCTTTAAAATAATGGGGCCCCGACTTTGTGAAATTTGGTAAGGCAAAAAAAAAAAACCTTTTTTTTTAGATCATAAAAGCACATGTGTACAGTATTTGAATGGAGCTACTACATAAGTGGAAAACCGTTCAGAATGTAAGTTTTATCCCTCAAGCAAATCCTACGTGGGAGTCGTGCATTAATACATTCATCCGCATGTTTCCGTGCTCATAAATTTTGCTTTGAGCTAGAAGAACAAATGGTCTGACCTAGAAAATGACATCAAAATTTGTCAGACTTTTTACATCTAATGACATTTGATGTGTGCAAGCACATTACTAACCTTCCATTCGATGTGGATTAGCTGCAAATCTGCTTTCTTTCGAAATAATTACATGTCGCTCGTGCTCATTTGGGTCGTATGATACAGTAAATGATGTGTTTCATTTAAATCCATTTTAATTTTTTTCCCCCCCTTTCAGAAAGTCTGTTTTACTTGATTATTGTCTATATATTTATTTTAAGAGAGAGACAAGTTTTCACATTATGACCCAAAAAAATATTGTCATAAAGGAATTTGAGATATATATTTGAAATTTGTGAATAGTGAGTCAACTTAGTGCAAAATCACCATACGTGTGGTTTCCAAGGTGAATTAAAATCCTTAGGTCAGTAGTGTTTTCGATCTCATGAACGGAGGTGTAACAGGGGAAGGGGTGGGGCGGGGGTTTTGCTGTCACTATTCTAAATGGGTTGCAGTAGACATGGTTGTCCAGGGAAGCAACTGGGCTCATCTAAACTGACTTGCTTACAAAATAAGACTATTCACAGAAAGGTAGCAAGTAATTCATACACCTATTCGGGAGGGAGGGGGGGGGGGGGGTTGAAGGGGAGAGGAGGTTGGGAAGATCATAAGAAATGAAATCTCTAAACAAAGTTTGCAGAAGACATTTGGGGAAGTTGGTGAACAACGGACTATTGCTGCAGGTTTTGTGAATTAGGAAAGTGTCAAGTCATTTTTTACAATATCAAAAGTACCCTTACATATGTCTTTTATTTCGGTCATATGCATGGATTGTTAACTGACACTTTTCAACTTTCTTCCTCATATTTATGGGAAATCTGTACAACTTTTCTTCTATGGTTTTATCATTGTCACAGATTTCAATGCAGGATTTGAACTTGCAGTATAAATTTTTTCTTTGTTGTGATTCCATATAATCAACTGACTCCCACGTATATTTTGACGTATAACACATGCGTTGAAAAAATGATTGTCTCCTCTACCAATGTGAACCGTAAGCTTCTTTATATGATGATGAACAGTTTAATGCAACATTAATGTTTCACATAATTCAACGACCTACTGCTCTCTGACACATCCAGAAAGATTCTGCAGCCATTGAAAAGTTGATCGATGAACCTTACCATTACCTCTTCTTTCTCCCACCCTGACTGACCCCCCCCCCCTTTGCCTCATTGGACATCCCTTCCTGTTCCCCCTCCCTCTCTCTCTCTCCTACAAAACTGGCATTTTGTTTCAAATTCGACAGTTCGTTATCGAATCATACTTATTGTTTCAGACTAGAACATATGGCCCTGGGTTTACAACATCATCTTTTACAAAATATCTGTCCACATAAAACGAAACAACCAGCTGTACCATGAAAGCTAATATTAAGCAATTTAACATCTCAGTTTTGCTCAGGAAAATAAATCAAACTTAACATGAAATTATATTCTTTGGACAAATTCTTTTATAAAATAATATAAACATTTTTTTTTAGTTCAGAAATACAAACTTTTTTTTAAAATTCTCAATAAGTTCAGCTTGAACCTAAACAGCTGAACTTTTCCCATTTTAAAAGGACATTTATTTGCATACAGCTGTGTTTTAAATAACTCCCTATTTTTTTTCTTTTCTAGGCTGATGTTAACCTAGCCCCCTTATCAATAGCTTTAATCTATAACATGTTTACTCTATTCCCCTATAATTCAAGCTGGTATTCTCAAGATGGCAAAGGCCACAGGCTTTAATAGACCATCGTCCTGACATTCGCACACCCTCACACATGCTGCTGCTGCTGTAATAAGGTAGTAGAGGTTGTAAAGCCCCCAAACAAAGAATAGAAATACAATGGTGAAAGGCCTAGAGGGTTTGCCAAATTTAACACCATTTCAAATAAAAACTTGTGACATATCCAAATTGAATCAGAAGAATAAAGTAACCATTATTTAATGCTGCTTTTAATAGATCTTTTATATTTTTTTCTATAATTTTTTTTTTCTTTCTTTCTTCAATATATTTATGAGACTATGAGAGCTGATCAATTTCAAGGAGGCATTTTGATGTTAATTTTGGGAAATGAAAATTAAAAAAAAATGGCAGGGACCTTGAATGTAGGATGTATTATTTTTTTTTATTTCAGATCAGTTGTAAATGTAAAACTTTTTTTCTTCAAAATTAAACTGTTATTCTTTATCTTTAATAGTTTCAAAACTTGTATGAAAACCAAGACAAAAGAAGTACATGTTGAATATGTGCTGCTTGGTGTTTAAACAGGAATTTTTGAAAAAAGTGGGAAGATGCTGGTTATTGATTGCAAAATATAATTTTCAGCCTTATTACCATCAATGGTTTTAAACGTGTGAAGAAAGTGCAAGTTTGTAGTAAACGGGTGGCAGTGGAAAGGAAGTTCTTGGGCTCTTGTTGGAATCTATTATCAAATGATTATTTCTACGGATGTAAAACTTTGTAAAAATGAAGACAGGATTTGTATTTTATGACAATACTACCAATACAATAGTTTCAGAAGGCTCTATCACAATTGCTCTCTGCAATAGTAGAGTACATGGGAAGTTAAAGATGCTTAACCAGGTACCACCCACCCCTACATAGGGTTGAGAGGGGGGTCAGATGGGGGAGGAGAGGGGCAGACCCCTCATATTCCACTCCCCCATCCACTCCCCCATCCCACTCATCCCAATTATCTGTTGAAATTGCTATACACTTTTTGTTCTCATATCTTCCCATTCCTCACAGAGAATACTAGGTGAACCGTTTTACCTTGAAACTTAATTAAAATTTCTATCTTTCTTGAATGTTGCATAATATGAATCAATGACGTGTTCTATTGTTCTCTGATTTAATAAGTAATGAACGGTACTCCTCTAACGAGGTGAATATTTCTGAAGCCTGTATATACAGTTCAATTACCTCGATTTTAATTACAACTTTTGTATAAAATATTATAAAGTTTTCCTACCTATCGAAAAGCAATAGTTACGCCATAGCCCTTTCTGTATCCCCATTGTCTATGGACATGACATTGCACTTTTGGCTTTTTTATACCGTATTCCAATTACAGTTACGTTTTTAAGTATAGAGTACTACTACATACTATCTATCTAAAGAACTGGAAAAGTACATGAATTTTTCCTCAGTCTGTATGTGTGGTCTGTCAACCGAGCATTCCATTTTCATGTATAAATTGATTACCTACTGTACAGTCTGGGAAAATTGATTACAACCCTCCCCTTTTGTAGAAGATTTCTCGAGCATGAAGAGGGGTTTGTTAAATTTCCGAAAAAGCTTTAGATAGTAAGAAGAAAAGGAATTATTTTGTCTTTTAAAAAAAAAAAAATTAAATATATTTTTATTTCATTTTGGTATATATGGGTTATTTCTTCTGTGAAAAATGAAACATTGGCGTCAGTAGGAACGCAAGAGACATGTGAACCATATATTTGTACTTTTTAAAATGCTCCTCTTTGTTCCGTTCTGATTCTCCAAGGAGTGGATATGTTTTGAGGGGGTGATGATTCTATCCAGGGTATGAATTTTGCACTTTTTATATATTTTGGGAGTTTCAGGGTTATGAAATTTTGTCATTTTGCTAAAGTATTGAATTTGGTGTTATGTTCTCATTGTACAAATAACTGCTATACATATTATTTGTATATTGATGAGTAGCTACAGTACTGCATAAAATTGTTCCCAGCTGTCGTTAATTATGCAAGAATTTTTTTTACCAAACCATGGCGGCTATGTAGGTCTGCACTCATTGAAAGGAGGGATGGGGGGGGTTAGGAAGAAGGTGGAAAAATTGCTCCTAGTTCATAAATATATTAAAAGTGACTCTTTTTGTGCATGGAAATGTGGCCTTTTTTTTTATTGATGAAGAAGTGACCTAATTTTGTTTGAGAATTGAAAAAACTGTACTTTGAAACTGCTTATATGTTGAAGACTTACTTTAACTGTATGTTTAGAGTGCTACACATGCATGTGCTACACATGCACTGTTAGCCTTAAATATATTTATTTGTTTAAAACTCTTTTTCCCTTAATATTCTGAGATAGATATACATCTAAGAAAATTCTTCCAATATATACCTATGGGAGGTGGATGGGGATGGGTGTTGGGGGGGGGGGTCAATTAAAACAAAGCTTATTACATCATTAACTTATAACAATGTAAACTTTTTCCCTTATTTTTTATTTTATTTTGCATTCTTCCCAGTACTATATATAATTTAAAGTTTTAAACTCAAACATTTAGTAAAAGATGTAAATATTCTCAAAGAAAAATTACTGTACAGATTGAGCGCCCATTACATGAGTATGCAAGGCGTGTAGAGAAGCATGGATTAGTTTCCGAAAACGTTTCATCAGAATTTTCCTCCAATTGTTTAAATTGTTCCTTCCGTATCATCTCACGTCTTATTCACCGCCTCTCGTCGAAAGTCATTCATCCCGCGCCTTCTGCGACCCGTAGCGGTCGACCGATTGTAAACAGACCCACGAATAATTAATACTCATGCAACTGCCAGAGATGGTCCCAGCTGCTTTAATTTTTACCTTTCTCTCCGTTTTATATCACCCCCAAGGCAACTTGCTTCTCCTCTGTTTTTAAAAAAAATATCTTTTCCCTCCCCCCCCTTTTTTTTGTTAAAACAATTTAATAAAATTGTGAGTCCCTGAAAAGTCCTCTGAAAAGTACACTTCTCTTCAGTAGTAGCTGTACCTTATATTAAGGGTGTGCCGTTGTCAGAAACCTTTCCAGGATTCTTGATAATGAAGCATTTAAACGGTTGAAATTCAATTGCATCTGACAGAGCCGAGTGTCTAGCTCTCTCTATACTGACTATATAACCCTAGCAGAACGACAGCTGTCAGGGGTAGGTAGGGAAGCCCAGCAGCTTGTTCCATTAGAGACCTCAAGAGTGACTTTTAAAGGGGTGTGGTGTGTTTTACTGTCTCGACGACGTGGCAGAGACATACTGTAACACAGTAGTATTATATGCCATATCTTATTTCAGAAGTAAAATTTCAGGACTAAAAAGGCAAAAAAATGCATTTTCTTGGATCCAAAGTATTCATAATTTCATACACAGACTTTAGAATTAGAATTAAATTAAATCCCCCCAAAAAATGCATTTCACCGCTTTATCAAAATGTATGTTTTATGGTTGAAACGGCATCAGTTTTGCATTCCCCTCCCCCCCCAAATTTAGCCTGTTAAATATTGCTTACACTTTTCAGTAGTACTTTCCTGGAGGCTGGAAGTTCTGACTTTTTCCAAAATTCTTCCCAGACACTGAAGTGTGTCCAGTGAGTCATTTAAATGTTTTAGTGCGTGACCATTATCTGACTTCCTAGCATATTTGGAGGGGCAAGTGCAAATGACCTTAAATAATGTATCTCCATGAAAGGATATTAAGGTAAAAGCGTATTTTATTTTGTCTACGAGATAAACCTACCAAAATTGTAATGTAATGTAAATAAAATCTTATATAGCACACTACGCGCGATGCATCTGTGCGCTTTACAAACAATCTAGAAAATACAATGACATAAAACATTAAATAGAAAAAACAGTAAATACATATACCATCTACAGATATATATACAGGAATATGATATCGAAAACCTATTAAAAGCACTGGTGAAGCGTAAAGCGATAAAACAGATTGACTACAAAATCTACAATTTGAATGCTAAAAATTGAAAATCCCAATTGAAATTAGAACCTAAAAACCAACACGACAGAACAATATGAAACAGATAAATACAGGAATATGAGATCGAAAAACTATTAAAAGCACTGGTGAAGCGAAAAGCGATAAAACAGAATGACTACAAAATCTACAATTTGAATGCTAAAAAGTGAAAATTCCAATTGTGAAAATTCAACAATGCAAGTCGATTAGAATTGAAAACTGTCAAAAGGTTACATTCCCTTTAGAATGTCGGTCTTTTGAGGAAAGAAATGAAGAAAGAGGAGAAAAAAAGGAAAAAAGGAAAAATCACTGAAAATATCTCACACACAGAGCCTCAAATTTGACTGTTTTATCATGATCCTGCTAAATTTGTGTTTCCATGGCAATGAGGTAGTTTTTTAAATTTTTTATAGTCACTTGCTATGAAACTCCCTTGGAATAGTTTGATCAGGTAACGATGTTAATGAGTATTATTGTTGTGTGTAGCTACGTAGCTACAGTAGTTTTATGACCATGCCCCCCTCAAAATCTGAAGTGGTTGAAAAACAATGTATTTATAGATACAGAAAAAGTGGAGAGAACTGGAATGTTAAAATAGGGCAGAGGTATTTTTATGTCGTTGCTGGCCATTTACCTAGCTGTAAAACTACCGTAATAAATAAGTACAACAGATGAAATCAAGACCTGGATGTCGCTTTCACGAAATGTTGAAAGTCTTGAAGACGTTCGGATGGTGTGTAAGAGCGGCCAGCCTGTTGTTAGTTAAAGACCGTCACTCGATATTGCTATTGAATTTTTGTTTTGTAGCATGCTTGAAAATTTACTCAAGAAAATCCCCAAAAGTGCTTGAAATCCTGATCAGTTCTGCACACCCAGGTCACAACTCCCTGGCCTTCCCGAGCATACTCATATTTTTGTTAACTACTGAAAGACCTCCAAATTTCAGGCTAGATGCTGGGGCTAAATGCAGTGAAATTCACTATTTGCCAGTAGGGAAAAAGGCACTTACATCTATCTGTCTGCCAGTTGACATATAAGAACATAAACACATGCTTTCTAAAGTCGAGTGACATTCGTCGATCAGACAATCGGCATGATTTCCGTTACCTTGCGTAAGCCACCGTATTACTGCTCGTTATCGGTAAATGTATTGTTTCGCTGCTCCCTCAAGCCGGCACGGCAAGGTAGGTACGTACGTACGTGCGTCGTAAATTCAGGAAAATGCCAGTGGGGAATTGATTTTAGTCAGTAGTTTTTTTAAGCAATTGCTTCTTTTTTCTTTTTTTTAGTTAGTGACTAAACTTTTGGAATTCAAAACTGTTTAGTACTGAGCCGACTGTACATTCAGACAAATAAGACTACATGTCACAATGAATAAACATTTATGAACACTGTGAAGGCGATTGTATCTGTGAACCTCTAAATTCCACAAGTGTCGACTTTCTCGTTTACAGGGCGATACTTCTTCCCTTCTTCTCGCTAATTTCTTGATTCTTTCTGCATTCTTACCGTCGGAATCAAGAGCAATGTAGTTTGCATTTTGCTACTAAACCTCATAAAGCCTTGTAAACATTTTCTTTTGCCTTTCTATATGAGAACCTGTTTACACTAGATCCCACCCATATCCAGTTTGGCTGATCAGTTTTCTTTGCAAGTTTCAAATTCAGAATCTGACCCAGATTCAAAGGAATTGATCATCAGTCTGTTACATAGTTAGTAGTATGTGATAAATAGCATATACATGTTTTTTGTGTTAATGCAGCATATATACATATTTATGCATATAGGGTGTCTGCATATAAAGCGGGGCCCGGGTTGGAATCCCGGTGGAGAATAGAAGTTTTTCATTGTTCTGGATTTTTCCAACTCATTACCATTTCAAATATATACATGTATACATTCATTTGCCTTGGTCGTTTATATCCATTTCATTTAACAGAATCTGTTCAAAGTATCTCTTTCGAGATCCGGCCTTAGGATCCACAAGTGATTTTGGGTTGGTTAGCATCATGATTTATCTCTTGAGTAACACAAACATTGTATCACCAAAACAGAACTAGCATTGGTCGATACAGTTGAATGACGACCTTCCTCACTGGTTTCGAACCTCTGGACATACAATCAGCGTCCATAGCATCTATAGTTGGTTAGGGTGTCCACATATAAAGCGGGAGGCCCGGGTTCGAACCCCGGTGGAGGCTGGAAGTTTTTTCACTGTTCTGGACTTTCCAACTCATTACAAGACTGGCTCAAGGGGTCAACAGGTTATCTCAAATGGTGGAAAACATTTGCCATTTGCTCCAAAATATTCACAGTGCATATAAACAATGTCATGTAACTCTGAACAACTATTTAAAACGATTTGGTAGCTCAAAGTTGGTACAATTTGTCTTTATTCGACATAGGAAGACTGTCCTTCCTTCATATTGAAACATTTTGCATTCAAAATTCTACACTGTAAAATCCTATTGAGTGAATGACATGGTTGATGCCCACAAGGGATTTCTGCAAATCTTTTCTCAGTCTCACTAAATTCTCGGACAAATTTAACTCGCTTGATCTACATTAGTGAGATAGTTACAGTATAAGCAAATATTTAGGCAAGGAATCACAAAGCTAACTGGCTCTCTGGTTAAGCAAAATGTCGCTGCAAAGATCCACCCCACTCACTCTCATCTATGTAGTAAATAGTTCTTCTTTCTTCAGTTTGTTCCGATACCATACATAGTTAACTACTAGTCTTCCTTTGGAACTCCATACTCCTGGTGAGAATTGTCGGTTTTTTTTTTAATCCCGTGCACGCTCTCCAAGATGTACGAATAATTTAAACGGTTCCATAAAACTGCCCCAAAGGTTGCAACTTTCCCAGTGGATAATTTTCGTTTTAATAATTTTCCATCGTAATTGTGTGGCTTCTTTAGAAAGTTGTCTTGTGTAATTTCCTGTTCATTTCCTCAGCTTCGTACATAAACATCTGTAGGTATTTGTTTAGAGAAGAACCACCCTCAAAGCAACTAGTTTCAACGGACAGTTGAAGTAGAAACGATAGTTTAATGATGTTTGGTGGTGAGGTAATTGACATGTATACCCTGTTGCAGGTTGGTGTCAGGCCCGATGACAATGGGGAAGGGGAAGCTAGAAGAGCTGTGGTCCCAGGAGCCTGAGGCCAATTATAGACCCTGGGGAACTATAAAAAACCAAATGGGACCTGGTGACATAATTGTCCCGGGTGCCCTGACCTGCCTTATTTCGAAACCCCCTGATGTGTGCCTCAAAAGGGGAGTCTCTGCCTTGTCATGGTGTATATCAACACTATGAACTTGTTGACCTGTAGCTATTGCTTATCAATGGAATTTACCATGGTGCCTAGCTTGCTTGCTTATAAATAAGAACCATGGAAAAGTCGTTATTTTTCATCATAATTTGTGTGCCGGTTGCCAGACGCCCGAGAAACATAACAACCAGGGATTTCAAAGTTTCCAGAAAACAGAGAGAAATATTCCATGTGGCATAGGTTTGATATAGAACTTAATCATTATAGCAAAAGTTAGAACTGATGACCCACGACTTTCCCTCACCTCAGCAGAGGTTTTGGAATTTATCTATAATTTACTCCTGGCTTACCTGTCTCCTCACAATGGCAGCAGGGTCATTCCATGCCAACTCAACAAGCAAAATTTGATTTTGACACCCACCATCTCAGATTTTAAACAAATTCGGTGTGGAATTTTATTAATACAAAGATAAGAATCCACGCCAAATTTTAGCTGAAACTATCGATCGGTTCTCGAGATATCGGCTTTCAAAAATCGGTGAAATTGACCCCGAAAATCCAAATGGCGGCCATTTTGAATTAACCTAAATTTTAACACCCAGACTTATTCTTCAATAACTTTTCTTCTGAGTAAGCTACAGACGTGAACCTTGGGATTAAAGTGATTTAAAGCACGGGGATTCTCAATATGGACATTAATTTAATGTAGAAGGGTAATAAAGGTAAGTTTAAGGGCTTTTGAATTATAATGAGTAAAAAATAAATTGCGAAACTTTATTTTCACACCTTCTCATATATATGAAAAATTTGCTCCACAACGAATTTGGTAAAAATCTGAGATGGTGGGTGTCGGGCCCTTGTTGGGTTGGCATGGAATGACCCAGCATCAGATCTCCCTCAGTTGTGTTGAGAGTGAATTGGTAAACCTCTTCAACAGTGCCCTCCCTCAGCAACTGGTGGTAGAACGTGCAGGGTCGTCGTAGACCTGTAGTGACTGGGTCACTATTGGTGCACAGTGTTTAAAGGTTACCAGTTCACTCTAGACACCTTAGAGCGAGAGTGCTGAGGTTGTGAAGAGACAGGTAAGTCCGTCGCTCAGCAATAGCCAAACCTAATACATTTTGGGATACTTATCACCAATGATTTTCATCATCAAATTTAACAAAAAACTTTTTTAATAATTTGAAAGAAAAGGAAGAGGAAAAAGTCATTTTGTTTCTGTAAATTATATCTCAATAACAAAACTACAAAAAAAATTAAAGTCAGCATATGAAATCACAAACAGAAATAAAAACCTTTTGTATCCAGTATCAAGCAACAAGTGTCGATGTATATCTAGATAGTCTGTCGAATTGAAGAGGTTATTTTTTATCTTTCTCGTCTTGTAATGTGCGTACGTGTTTCGCCATGGATTTTCTTCAACTCTGTAATTCATGTGAGGTCTAATTCTCTCCTCCTGCCTGTTCACACTTGAGCAATTAATACACTGCTTTAGGGAACATCTCTCAATGGATCTCAAATTGTGACTGCTATAATTTAGTCCTCACATCCTCTGCAGTCACGTCCTGCCTCTTCTTAAAGAAAGAGAGAGAGGGGGGAGAAAAAAGAGATAAAATGAAGATGATGCAGGCAGGAAGAAAGAAGGAAAGAGATAGAGAGAGAAAGAGAAAGAGAAAGTGACTAGAGAAAGGAGAAACATTCATGTCACTTTTGCATTGTTGGGATCCACGTTTTGACGACGGCATCCTTTCGTTTTCGATTAAGGCAAAGGTTTCTGAGAAAACCTTGTGGTTTTTAGGGGAATATTGCTCTCAAACGTGTGAAAGATTGATAGCAGACAAGCAGATATCACCTGTTAGATATATGTGTTATAACAACCTTGTTAATGTACAGTGAGTTCTTTAAAGGCTGAAACATGTATAGGTCTGTCAGGTTGAGTTTGAAACAAAATCATCTGGAATTGACAGTGTTTCCTGGCTAGTTGGTTATAGATATCCCACACCCCCCTCTCTCCCCCTCTCCCACTATATATATTTTTTGGGGCAATGTGCAAGATAGTTCCATGGGAGTGTACTATTATAGCAACGAAAAAGACCTTTAAATTGCCTTCAAGTTTTGTTCAAAATTATAATTTATGCTTTTCACTGTAGACATTCGTGTTCTTAATGGGACACATTTTCACCAAGCTATTTGAACACGTCTGATACCTGCGGTGTAGGACGAAGTCAACAGCCAATTTTGCATGTATGTTGGTAATATATTAGAGTAATACAGTGGAGAGAGTTATGAAGGGGGGATGGGGGGGGGGAACATTTTTTGTAAGGCACAGAACAAACAGGAAGATACCTACACACATATGTACAGTAAACGGAGAGGAACTCTGTTAAACTACATTGTGAAAGACCAGGTGGTGCCTGAAATGGTCCATGCATCTTCCTGATGTGCCTGTGGTCAATAATATTTCAAAATCATGGAACGTCAAGTTTCTTCCTGCTTTCGTGTCTCTAGTCATATTACAGCAATTTGACACTTTTAACAACACATTCACAGAGTGGAATCATAAGTGAGATAAAGAAGAATCTAATCGACACATTCAGTGCTTAAAATGTCAGTAAATTTCTCTTAAATCTTGAAACATGTCATTATTGATACAAGATTATGGTTGTAAAAGTGCTTGAAGTTTACTCAGCACTCTTGAGGTAAACATACAATTTTTTTTTATGATAAAAAAACTAAGTGATATATGAAAAGAACAATAACCCTACTATGCATCTTTGTGTTTGTGTATCAATTTTGCACTATTGCCTGATTGGTTAAAAATTTTTCCCATATTAGGAATTTGTCCAGTACTAGAGAAATTATATGTAGTCACTATACTTGAAAGACACTCACATCCTACATAATATTAAAATAACTCTGATGCTTTCATTGACTGTGTTTTCCTTTAGGACACTGACGTACTGAAAGTTATGTATGTTTTAGGCTTTAGCATTACATAATACCTGCGTGCGTGCGTTTCGTATTATTTTTTAACCAATCCCAGAATGGCTGTGTACGTGCACAGTTGAAACAATGAAAATGGTCTCAATCTGTTTGGATAAAGAACAGACTCTAGTCATTTACAGGTTGGATTAGATAATTGTGCCGGGAGTTTTTACAATTATCGTCGAAGGTGACAAACAGCTTGTGCTTTTTTAATTAAAAAACATGGCTGCTTCCACTTCCCTTCCTACAACTCACTCGCTCTGAAATAACAATATTCTCGGAAATAGAATCGACGGTAACAAAGGGGGTGGGACGGAAATGTCTTTAATATTGACAGATTTTAAATTGTATCCTGTGGAAGGGGTGGCATGTCACATTTCCCCTGTATTGATTTTGTCCCATCTGTCAATTTGTCAATGGCTAGCTCACGAGTCAAGAAATTTTCCATATAAATGTCTGTTACTTCCTGAGCTCCTCGGGAGTTAAAAGTCTCGATGGGGATTGTACATCAGTGGCAGAGCCGAGGGACTTTGTTAAAGGCATTGAAGACTCGCTCCAAACCGCGTGCGGCCATCTGAAAAAGTTAACTTTCTGTTGCTTGCAAGTGACGTTTTGTTTTTGTTTGTGTCTCAACAAAATGTAGACAGTAATGAAATGTGATACCTTGTTATATTTAGCTGGACCTGTATTGTTTGTATACTGTGCTGTGGGTATTGACCGCAGCTGCATGTAATGACTGTACACTAGTGTCTAATTACTGAAGGTAGCAAGCTGTGTGTGTATTTTCTGGGATCGATGGTGGTGTCTAACACTTCTGTTACACCTCATTCGAAACTAGGTCAGATTACCGGCAGTAGACGTTTCTTTTTGTGCGAGTCTTCACACCCTTTAAGTCTATGAAAAAATGATCAAATGCACAGCGATACTAGCAGGGAATAAGTTTGTATGGTACAGTATATTGCATGCCAAAAGGCTATGCATTATATATGCAAACATGGGCAAATTGCTATCAAAATGCAGAGTTGTAAAGGCATCCCTATTTTCCGTACTAAAGGAAGAATTAAGCTGATAAGCCTCGGGACTGCTACGTTAAACGTTAACTGTTCCCTTTGCCAGATTTTGTTATTGACCTTCGGGTGGACGATTAGGATGTAACATAACTTGAAACCGAGCCAGAAATATTTCGCTCTAAAATGGTTCAAGATGCTAGCTTATTATTTGAATATAAATAGGCTCCTATTTGTCATGTATGTGGTGATACATACATTGAAATGTACCATTAAAACATAAGAAGAGGTGGGGCGGGGGGGGGGGGTGTTGGAC
>JAIPMN010002255.1:26392-39289 GCA_020650975.1 Apostichopus californicus
AAGAGGTGGGGCGGGGGGGGGGGTGTTGGACTTTCACCTGTCCTATATCCATATATGCCCCAAACTGCTTCAACCGTTTCTATAGCAACTGTGAGTCTTCAAAGGATTCTAAGCCCTGTAGACCACAAGTTTTTAATTTCCATGCCTAGAGCCTAAGTTCCTTGTTTTGCATTAAATCATGGAGTATATACTGGTAGCAGGTAGTTTTAATTTTTGTTGGAGGGAGGATCTTTGGGGCATGCCTCCCCTCTACCCTCCCCTCCCGTCCCCTCCCCTCTGCCAAATTTTTGTACAAGTATGATATTCATGTCAGCATTATGTTGCCAGAGTTGGTAATTTCAACACCACTGAAAATTGGTGTGACTAGTGGATTAGCTAATCCACTAGTCACGCCAATTTTCAGTGGTGTAGCTATTGGAGGGGGCATGACAAGGTTCTCCCAAATATATTTCCTGTCCCCTTCCTAAATTGTCAGGAATAAAAAAAAAATCATTTAGAAAAAAGATTCAAGCAATTCTCTGCATACCCCCTTACAAAAGTTTTCTGCCCCCTAAAAAAGAAATCAAGCTTTTACTCCCTCCCCCTCCCCTGGGTGTGTCTGGGTCCCTGTATCCAATTATAGCTATGGAACCATTTAACATATTTGATCATCAATTCTTTCCAAACCTTACGAATATCACTCAAAATGTGCTTATAATTGATCACATTAAGACATTGTCCTAGATTTTTCCAAAAAATTGAGGTTAATGTGCAAGCAATTACGTTAATTTAAATCCGTCTTTAAACATTTCGACATATTTAAAAGACAATTTCAAGATCTGTAAACAAGTTTTTAACCACTTTAGTATTTCAAATGAAGCTTTTAATTACTAATAAGCTTAAATAGCCTACAGCCAATATTGGATTTATCTATCAAACAACATTGATAAATTTATCCATACAAAACGGTACTGTGGCCAAGTGGATAAAGGCGGTGGCAATTGAAGCAATGAGGCTTAGCAATCGGGAGGTTCCGGGTTCGATACCCGGCCGGGTCATAGTAAGGTGGGTTTATCATCCAAGAGCAGTCTACGATTTCCCTTCTGAAATTACTTTTTAAATTGAAAAGATTCCAAATTTGAGTTGAAAATGTTGAATTGGAAGCCACTCGACGTGTAACTTTTAATCCATAAGCCCTTGCGGGTTTTTCCCACGTCTGTGGTCGCTTAAGCGTGGTAAAAATAACTGATTATTATTATTGTTATTATTATTATTATTATTATTATTATTAGTATTAGTATTATTAGTATTATTATTATTAGTATTATTATTATTAGTATTATTAGTAATATTATTATTATTATTATTATTAAAAAGAACCTTTAAATAGTGGCTTTTAATCACCATACCTGGAGGTCATTTAATGTTATTTACAATTCGTTACTTATTAACCTCTGATAATATCTATGTATGTGAAATGTTCATTGGTATTGTACTGTATGTGACATTGTTATGAATTTTAATCTCCTGATGTGTGTCAAAATTCTTGAAATTTTGGATAATTTTATGGGTTACAAATTACTGGCAAGGTTTCTGATACATAATTACAAACCTATAAACAGACATGCGTGGGCTTATTGGGTCTCTGCACAAAATGTACTTCAAACATAGTTAATAAACATTTAATATGTTTTCTTCTTTGTGCGTGTACACATGTGAGTAGGTGTGGAGTGTGAACATTACTAAGCTATTGTATTAGAAATGTCTGTACATGGAATATAACTCAAGGTAGAGAATCGCACAAAACTCAGTCATAGAGTGGGAGGGCTCTGCTATTCAATCTTATGTATCTGGGCTGTGTATCTTGTGTATCTGGGCTGTGTATCTGGGCTTGAATACTTTTCTTTGTAATAGGATCAAGGCTGCATGACACCCATCCTTTTAATGTTAACAATCACACATACAGGCGTTCATGTGTATATCACTTAAACACAGTGAATCTTTTACCTATCAGTAGCATTCCTAATGTATTCAGTGTCTTCCTGTCTTCGAAGTGCTCAAGGTTTTGTCAATTTTTTCAATTTCTTTTTTCTTTCTCCTTCCGCAGACAGAGGATCCAGACAGATCGGGGGTATCTCACAAAAGGTCATCGTCCTTGGGTAGTGCAGATAACCTTAAAGAGGTGAGGGAATTGAATAAATAATCATAAAACAGGAGGACCACAGAACTGGGAAAGGGGAGAGGGGAGGGGGGGGGGGGAGTAAAACTACTGATTCTGCAGATAGCATTTTGAAAAATGAGGCCACTTTTACTTTGTTTCGAATTTTAATGTGGTAGAGAAATTGTACCATATGAAATACATAGAATATCAGAAATATGGATTCTGTGGTAAATTACTTCCAGGGTTATATGGAAAAGAATAAGAAACAATAACATTTTCAAGAACCAGTACCATAAACTAAAGGTGCGAAAGTACACGTTGCCATGGGAAGTGTTTTCAAGATGGTAGTGGATGACGAGATGAGGAGATGAAATACTTATAGAAATCGGACCATTCTTGTGTTGAGAAAACTTGTTGCAAGTATCATACCATATGTTTTGTAAGAACTTGACCATGTAAGCGAGATGAATTATGACCAACTTCCTTTTCAAATCTCTTCTTCCAGAAATACCGGCAGCAGCTACGGAAACAGGGCAGTCGCCAGTCGTCCAATTCCAATCAGAGAGCCTCGCCCGTGCAGGGCTACCATTCTACCATCCCCGGCTACCAGGCACCTCCGAGCCTGTCCCCCTCGGCAGGGGGGTCCCACTCGGCAGGGGGGTCGCACTCAGGTCCAATGAATACAAGGTCCTCCTCAGCTATAACCATTCCCACCGCATCGTCATCGCTGAAACCACCCCCACCAAGGATACGAGGGTCTGTGGAGGGGCTGAACCAGGAGATCGAGAAACTGGTCCTGAAGGGACTAGACAGAGAGACTGACGACGGAGTAAGCAAAGAACAGAATTCTGCTAGACATGTTAGACAGTAGCTCAAAAGCGGCAGCTAGTTTTGCAATTTACCGCATAATTTCTGTTCCGAGTAACGCCAGAGCAATACAGTGTGTGTTCTTTAGTTTCTTGCGCATTGATGTCACACGACCATATGCTTTTAAAGATCATCTGTAATGCCACCCCCCTCCCCCCTAGTTGCTAGTTTTGCAATTTACGACATAATTTCTGTCCAAGTAACGCTGGAGCAATACAGTGTGTGTTCTTTAGTTTCTTGTGCATTAATGTCACATGACCACATGCTTTTAAAGATCATCTGTATTTCCCCCCTCCCCCCCCCAATAAAAAAGAAAGCTAGCTTAGGCTGATACTTGTTAAAACCATTTGAAAGGTACGTTGCCAGTGGTTCTGGGGTCTGCCAATTATTTCCAGACTTCCAGAGAAGGTTACAATTTAAATGATTAAATTTTCTCAGCATGGAAAAGAAATACTCTGAGGCTGGTAGTAAGCTGCTTGTTGAGGTTGGCAAATGAGTGACCATTCTTCAACTTTTCTAGCATATTTTGGGCCCGATACTGATCACCTTTTAAAAACCTTGGGGATGTATTCAGTCTATTTTCAAAATCGACATTGCTCTTAGAAGCCTGAGATAGACTTTGCTAAACTATACCACACTTTCGTAACAGATGTACGAAGCATTGCTTACTTTGCATAAAGGAAAGTATAGGATCTATCATACAAGAGGAAAACAGAAATGTAGCTGGGAGTTGAGAGGGGGAGGGGGAGGGGGAGGGGGGTAGTGGTGCGAAGGGGGAGAGAGGAAGAGAAGGAGGAAAAGGGGGGGTAATGGGTGGTCAGCAGTGATGGAAGTGTTTGGTCGATATCGGAGCATGGGGAAGGCCATGTTCTATAAACTCTAAAATATTTTCTCGCAAATTTCGATGGATATGAGAAACGATAAGACTGCTGTTATTTTTTCCTCTCCATTCAATTTCCTGAAAAAATATGATATACGCCTCCAGAAAATTTCTGTGGGAAAAAATGAAGTCAGTGAAGGAAAAAAATTTGTCAGATACTTCCTCATTCAGATATGCAGATAATGAAGTTGTTATTCAAAATTTTTTTTTTTACCTAGTCTAAACCCTGTGTTCACTTTTATCAAAAAATGCAGTTGCATTTCAGTTTCTGTATCTCGCCTCTAGACATAAGGATGTACATAGCAAGGAGATGCGGTTCTCTCTCTCTTCCTCTCCCCCCCCCCTACCTCCCTTACTTCCCCTGAGGGTGCTTGCAAACACAAACAATGCAATTTCATGAATAGATAATTTGATGGAATACATCAACAAGTTTTTAATACAGGCAAGTAGCGGTAGGGATGAGGACAATTCACGTTTTTGTGTCTGATGTCGTTAGTCACAGGTGTAGTTTTTGTTGAATTTGTCACCAATATGAGGGACTGGCTATATATATCTACTGGACCATTTACAGGAAAGTAAAAATTATTAGAAGGCAAAATCTGGCAAACTAATCCACCAAAATGGCACAAGGAACTTTGATATTAGTCATACAAGTTACAAGTTTGTTGTAAAGTAAAAATTGGAAAATATTGCATTAAAGTGGGGTCGGACAATATTTCCGCATGGAACTTGAAAAGGTGGTCAATATTAGCTTGATAATGAAAGAGTTGTGAAAACAATATTTTTTTATACCAAATTTTATTTTTTTTTGGTAAACTGAAGTCCTATATAAATGTTGTTAATGTTTGTTTGACTATTCAATGTTCCATTTGAAATCGTGACAAAAATTGTTTTTCAAGTTTGCATTTATATTGTTTGATTAATACTGATAAAACAAGTGTCCAGGTAACAAAACATTGTGAATCAGATAATTCATGAGTAACTTGTTGGTTACACCTTCACATTATGAGCAAAAAACAACAACCCAGGAGTATCCTATTTTCTTTATGATTAATTGCAAGTTATTTTCGAGGTGATATTTGGTAGATTTTGGTAATGTTACAGACTAAATGCAAAATGCTGCTCAGTGTTGCAAGTGAAACTATTTATTATTCAAAGTTTCGTCCAGGATATAAACCGATAGAGAGAATTTGATATGGCAGGATATTACATGTTTTAATGAAAAACATGAAATTTGGTTATGAAATGACCAACTTTAAATGTCTTTCCCGGATAGCAACTTAAAAGACAGAATTCTTATTTAGATCATTTACTACATTCCACATAAGTTGTAGTAGTGGCTTTCCATAACATTTGCCTCATGTTTTCAGCCCTCTAGTCAAAGCTGAAAATGTTGTTATTTTGGACCTGGGGTGGGGGGGGTGGGAGTAAAGCAACTGGTTGAGATCGAATGTTAATCAAATTATGAGGTTTATCATGTTTTCAGCTGTTTGATGTTAAAATTCCAGTTCATTTCAAATGATTATTTTTTTGTTAATAAGTCTGACTTTATTCAGATAATGAAGAGGAAAATGTTAGAAAAAGATGAATCTTTAAAGTTCCCAGTTGCTTCTGATTTAACAATAAATATATTGATTAGAAAAAAAGGACAAGGTGATAAAAATTAAATATCAAATAATAAAGTAATAACATATTCATTCTCTATAGAAATTCTGATTCAGTGTCTTATTCTGAACAATTAAGTGCTAGTTTGGTAATTTGCCTGAATTTGGTGCTCGAACGTAAGAAGCTGTGCAAAGCTTTGTCTCTGGTGTGTATTTTAAGTTAATTGCGGAAGACAACTTGAGATTTACACCCCCTCCCCTCCCCTCCCCTCCCCTCCCAAGATAATGAATTACTGAAGAGACAACGACAAGTTGCCATGAAAATGAAATCTTTGGGAAAAGTTTTATTTCCTATTGTTTGCAAGCCCGCCTTATTTCCACCCTCCTGATGAAATGTGTCAAATTTTTGACAAGCTCCTTTCGGTCATTACAGAGCCCATTGTTTTGTGGCTCTGATTATTTCGATGCAGTCAATAAAATGTAAACTGAAGTCATAATATCGTAGCCGATATCTCTACCTTTGCCATCGTCGTATATGACCTTGTGATGTGACGATGTAAATGACCCTGTGATGTGACAACAAATCGTAAATCACTCTCTCCCTCTCTCTCTCTCCTGCCAGGTCGGCGAGATGGATGGACATCGAGCACCGGTACCTGGCGTATCCACGATGAGGAGTATCGACACGCAGACTCCCAGGGATAACCAGGAGGACAGCAGCAACAGTGATGGGGGCAACGAGAGCGCCAGCAGGAGTCAATCTGTTTCACCGTCTTCCCCCCCTTTAGACGGCGGGTCCAGACCTTCCAGCAGGTCAAGCTCAGCTGGGAACGGCGATAACAAAGACATCAAAGGTAATAAAACAGATATTATGGAACATATATTATGGAGGAGAATATTAGAGGGTGCACCGTCAATTATTTTAAACAGCATGTGATGTTTTTAGCAAACTGAACTGACGGTCAATATGTGGTGAACAAGCACCACTGGAACATCCCTTTAATGTTTTTTTTGGGGGGGGGGGGTGGGTTTTGGGTTTTTTTTATGCTAGCAGTGAGTTTTTCTGTGATGTACAGAACTGAAGATGTAATGCCTCTGAGTCTTATGCGGGTATTATATAGTCATACTCACATATTATCACACATTATTAACCTTTATCCCAGCCTTCCTCTTTGGAGAGGCTTCCGACCTTAAAGGCTCCCAGAAGAAGGTTTAACGTCAGAAGAAATCCCAGTCTGTGGTTTCGAAGAAGTAACACATAGTCTAGGCCGGTGACATTGTCGCGCGCACTTGATAAATTTGACCTTCGTTCGTCCGTCCGTTCGTCCCTCGTCGTCTAGTCAAGCTGTGAACATTTGTATTGCGTGAAACATGTAACAACAATGTGGATGAATGTATAGTGTGACTGGGTACCTGAGATGTAATGAGAATGTTCGCTACTACAGGTCTGCTATGAGTCTGTTCTTAATTAAGATGCGGCCTGATGTTACCTCGCAGAAGAATCTGATGGTTTAAAAGGGATATTCCCAGTTACTGAAGTTGATTAATTGCAAACTTACTGAAAAATTGTCTGCATCTTTTAGGTCAAAACCACATTCTCATAACGTATATTGTTTGGTACAGATATTTAGAAAAAAATAAATAAAACATAAAAAATAAATAAAAATTGTGATATTTTGTGAATGCATCTGGCAACAGTAGAGTGAATGACATTGTGGGCCATTTAGCTGCAAATGTCTTTGTTTTTCATTTTTTTAATATTTCAATCATACAGTTTATCCAAAGAGGAAAGTATCATTTCTACAAATTTCTCCTCATATTTCTACTCTTAGAGAGCAATTAACTGCATTTCCAAATGTATCAGGTTTAAGGATAATTCCAAATGTATCAGGTTTAAGGATAATTCAACAACAAAAGGATGCAGGGTATTTAAACATCAACAAAAAAAATACTTCCTTTGTCAAGATCTGAAATTTTCTCCAGCAATTATAAATAAGAGGTGTAAATTTCTGCCTTTCATGCTATCCTTTTCCTTGTGGAAAAACTAGTTCCTTAAAGTAAACATCCTTCCAGACTCTGGTCCATGATAAGTTTGGACAACAAACTTTGTGGTTTTAAAGGGTGTGAAGACTCGCGCAAAAAGAAATGTCTAAATGCTGGTAATCTGACCTAGTTTCGAATGAGGTGTCACAGAAGTGTTAGACACCACCATCGATCCCAGAAAATACACACACACAGCTTGCTATCGCCGGTAATTAGAAACTAGTGTACAGTCAGTACATACAGCTGCAGTCAATACCCACAGCACAGTGTACAAATGATACAGCGATGGACATCTCAGGTCCAGCTAAAGATAACAAGGTATCACGTTTCATTACTGTGCATTTTGTAGCGACAAGAGAAAAACTTCACTTGCAAGCAACGGAAAGTTAACTTTTTAAACATGGCGGTTGGGGCGAGTCTTCAATGCCTTTAAAAGATGTAAGAAGGTTAGTGAGGTTTATGCAGAAGTAACAACTTCCTCCCTGGGTAGTTATTATTTATCCTCGTAATAATGTTTTTGTCGGCGGAAAAACCCCCAAATGGAATCTTTTTGGCGTGATGTAATAATGAATTGCCCTTCAAACTGAAATTGTTTTGAACCCATCTATAGTCGAAAAAAAAACTTCTTTGTTAAGTTAAATACTGATATTTTGTAAAACGAAACAGAAACCGAGTACTCCTCAACACTCATCCACTAGCTGTCGCTTTCTCGATTGTATCCGATTGGAATTTGACTGAAATCCCCAGCAAAAGTAGTGGATCCCATAGCAAATGGCGGATATACAGATTTTCAATAGAAAATTCATTTAGGTTGTAATGTGTATGATCTGTACCATTTTATTACTGATTTCTGAATCAACCTTAGCACGCAATCCAGGCTCTATCGACTGCGTGCGAACACACCGTCTAGTGAACTTGCATAGAGACACCCCCGTCCCCGGGGTTTTCAAGAAGGTTCCACCTGTGCAGTTTTGCCAAAAGAGACACAAGTTTTAGACAAACACATCTTGATCTGCATATAAGCAGTTCTGTTTTCTGACTTTGGATGTCGGCTTCTTCAAATGGTCCAAATATTGTAGATTATTGACCCAGTAAAATAGTTTAATAGATTAATAGCAAGGATGTTCTTGAAGGCAAATTCAATTGTATGTTATAATAAACCTAATTGAATTTATGTGTAATAGTAGTCTTTATTTCTTAACATACTCAGTGATATTCCAGAACAATGATCTACCTACCGTCAACGACAGAGTCCTCTCACAACAGCCATTACGTCACTCAGATATGTCATTTTGCTCTAAAAGAAAGAAACTTAAAAAGAAAAGAAAAGCACTTTGTAAAATTATTTCATTCCCCCAGGAAAGTATCATCCTCGTTATTCAACTGTATGTCTTCGCTTCTCGCCAAGCCCAAAACCCCCCCAAAAACTGATGTTTTTATGGGTAGGTTGAAGGTCTATAAATCAGTGAATAGCATTTGGAATTTAATGACTATCAAACCATGGCTCTGCATTCGAATTAGTAACGAGATACTGTTCACATGTCACTCAGGAAAATCACAGATTTCAATATGTCGGCCTGTTTGGTGAGTTCCTCCCAAAGGCATCGAAAAGGAACGAAATGAGATTGGATACTCAGTGAAGATGAATCGCTCGGCACATGTAGGACGACTGTCGAACTTGAGAGAGAGAGAGAGAGAGAGTGAGTGAGTGAGATATTGGCGATAATAGATTCATAAATATTACCTATTATGAAATCTCACATCAACATTTCACATGATTTTGTAAATATCCCATCGTCGGGCGTACTCAATTTACAACGTTCTCCGTGCATCTGCGAAACATAGTGGGCTGCATCTCGTGACGTCTCGATGACATTCATGGGGTGTGAAATTTTGCTGGAGGAGAAAAAAAATCTGTAATCAAATGATAACGAAAAACAACTGACAGGGAAATTGTCAACGAGTTTTGAATGTGCGACCTGAGGATTACAAATCTTGTTTTCTACCAACTGAACATCCAGCCCTCAGTATTCTAGGGTTTTTTTGGGGTGGGGAGGGGGGGGTGTCAATTCCAAACATTCGTGTCTTTTCTAGATCCATTGACCTCAGGAACACAAGTTTTTTGCAAAAAGAATTACCCATTTGCTAAGCTTTTGCTGGTCCTGGTATAAATATTGTCTTTGCTGTAGCCGATAGGCAAAACACTAAGAAAGATATCACACACTATCCGCTCATTTATTAGAACGAAAGTTCACCAGATTCGACTCAGCAAAATGGCAGAGAAGGTCCATGAGGAAATCTTGTCATTTTCGATATATATCGATATATATATATAAGGGATGTAGATATTGAAACCTGAGACCCTTGAATCATTTCTAGGTAACCTCTAGGTTAAACTGAAAGTAATTATCGAGAAGAAAAATTTATTTTTCACCGATGAACGAACAAGATATGTCTTCCCCACAACCAACCCGGTGGATCTTCCAAACATGGTGTTTTTTTCTCTCGATATATCGACGGTCCATGGTCTGTGCGCTATCTCTTGTCGAATATTAGATCCTTTTTGTGGGGTAACATACAGTAGGAAACTGAACAGAGTGTAACGATAAGGTAACAGACGGTACTTTTAATGTTTCACTTTCTGTCGTTGGGATATGAAAGAGAAATTTACAAAAATATGAAAGAAAAAAAAATATATGAAAAAAATGAAAAAATTTTTAAAAAAAAACCTTCTTGCTTGATAACTTTCAATTGAGGTACCCTCCCTTCTAATATTTTGTTGTAGTTTTTGTTTTTTTATTATCCTGGCTCAAATCCTGATGACCTTATTCTCTTGACCTTTGACCATCTAGTTTCAGATGACACTGTATCATCTTTCTTTCTGTCTTTCACAGAAGTTCCTGAGGGTTCGCCAGACTTAAACAGTGGTCCCAGGTACTCCTCCTCACCGAGCCATAATAAATCCTGTCAGCTTACAAGAGACCCACCTGATGGCTGCGAAAAAGTCAAGACCATCGACGATCCAAGGTCAGTCAGTCGGTCAGTCCTTGACGTCTTCCCGTGTAAATTCTTCTCAGCACTGTCCCTTTTAAGGTTCAGCACCTGAAGTACCACTTAGCATTGGGAGGCACGTCAGACTCTGGGGACTTTTGTGTCATTCGGGGCCCACTTTGGAATCGTTCATTTTTCCTTACGTATATTGAGAACAAGTAAAATGAGAAAGTGTTACTCTTTATCCCATAGTTCCCAAGGCTCCCTAATGTACCCTAGGGCTACAACCTCCCGCTCCCTCCCTCCCCTCAGCCCAATCATCAGGCCTGTGATTTACCATTTGGCAATCTGATAGATTGCTGGACAGGGCCCTAAGAAAAGGTTTGTCTCTTACATCTTGACAGTAAATTTAATTAGTCGGTTCTTTTCAGATTCGAGGGTCATTTTTTTCTTTCCTCCACCTGTTACAGCTTTTCTTCCATATTTCAATTTTCTTTGCATTCAGTGGTTCCTCATGTGTGAAGGGAAGAGCATTAATCAACAAACTCTTCCTGTTAATCAAAATACCCCGACCGGTCTCGTGCATGGCTGCGATCCTCTGTAAATACAAAGGTCTGTCCGTAAATTACAGGAAATATGTCGGTTTCGAGTTTCGTGGCAATTGTCATGGGAAAACTTCTAGGTGGCTTAACAACTCATAGATTGAGACGTTAACGAATTCAGTAATTAATCGACGTGCGATGCCCCATTAAGGAAACAAATCGTTATTGTTTTGATGGAAAACAAAAGCGCTCTCAGGATTTGGTGCTAGCTCGTTACAAATACAAAATCAAAACAGAAAGAACAAAGAAACAAAGAATGAAAGAAAGGGAACACATTGCAAAGTAGAATCTAGAAGGGATGTTTACAGGTTCACTCTTGGCACATTATTATGAGTAAACTGTCTGGTAGTATCCGTGATGTGTCAGAAATAATGTCCATCTTTATCAAAAACGATCATAAAAAAATGAGAGCCTAACCTTGCTATCCTAACAGGATCCGCTGCTCTTGGCATACATGCATTGACCTCCCGTAACTGTTCTTCTTTGAGTAACTCTACTCTCTCTTTGGCTGACGACACCAGTATTTCCTTTCAAGCATTGAGATGATAATCATTCCACTGCTGCCATGATCGAGTCAGAACTAGGTTTATGTCCACTCGGTTTAAAGTAAATAAATCATCGCTGTTAATGTAAACAGAAAAAATTAATTCTATCACTTTTGCGCCCCATTCGACGTAAGGGTCTGATTTAATTGATCGAATCGTTTATTTGTCGTGGCAAACGGCTCCCTCGTGGATCGTTCTATAGTTCTCTGGAAATTTATCTCGACGCTGCCCTCGTCACACAGGGAAGTTTCGCTTTGATACCCTCTGTCCTTACATCTCCCAAGAAATATTGGAAATCATCCGTAAAATTTGTTCTCTTGTTCCGTGCTATACTCTTGAAACATTTTAGGATTCACTTTATATCTACTCTAAGTTATCCTACTGGAGCATCAAGTTGGGATATCAGCTCCCAACCTCGTCTTCTAAATCGTTTACACTATCTACACAAAAAGAGGGAGCTATTTGATTAGTAACCGAATCGGATTACCGTTTTCACACAAGACTACTTGTCTCAAATCTATAAAATATTTAATGTCTGTGATATTTGTTTTATGTATAAATTTGCCCATATACTCTTACTGTACCTGGCAACTTTAAAAAAAAAAGAATTCTTTTGAAGTTTAACTCAGATATTAGCAAGTATAACATAAGTTTATATATAAGTGATTTATCAAATTAATTTTGTTCGAATTTTGACCTGCGAAATATCTCAGCGCCATTTTGTAAACTGTTCATGCCACTACTGTATCTGGAACAATTGCTCTCTATACTAGGTCGCCCCCTTCTTCCGTCAGAAACAATCTTTACAACATTTCAAACAATGAACCATCGATCTTAAATATCAGGCGGCCAACTTTGCCATTTGGACAATTTTCATAATACAACCCACGTTTGCCCTCGGGACGAGAAGGAAAATTTCTTTAAAATATGATTCATTAGGAATGATCACTCTCTCTTGGCTAATCCAGACATCATTGACAATAAATCATACTCTGATGGATAGTGCTAGTGATAGAAATATTTGTTAGTGGAGGCCACACCCCTCTCCCCCTGGTACCCTCCCAGGGACATGAAGAATACGCTTACCAAGGAAAAGGGAGAGAGGGAAAGATTATTTGTTATAGCATCTTGTTGGCAAGAGATTCATAGCGAAAACTTGAGTTCTGTGACCCAAAAGCTAAAAGAGATATAAACAAGAATAAATCTTTCTGTGATTATATATATA